>JANHAO010018067.1:0-13737 GCA_026873985.1 Saraca asoca
ATCTCATAAGCTACAAAATTTAAGTCTTATAATAATTTTTCTCATTCTTTTGTTTTTATTCTCTCTCTCCCTCTTATAGTTCAGAGTTTTGCATTTAGCATATTTAAAAAAATAAATTTATTTTTGCATTTAAAAATGAAAGCAGGAATATTATACAACTTAATAAAGAATATGAGATACAGTGAAATGTAATTTTTTATTAAAAATTACGAATATGTAAAAGTAGCAGAAGTCTTTGTAGGAAAAAAAATACATTTATTGGTCGACAATGACATTAATGCCCCCATTTATTGGTCGACAATCACATGTTTTGGTCTAGTACATTAATTTGGCATTCAAGATCATTAAAGAAGGTTTTGTTGCTTGTCTCTTTACCAATTCCTTTCATCCTATTCCTCTTCTTTTTCTCATGATACCCTCTTTTGTGGCATCTTAATGTGTACCAACCACACTGTTTTCTTTCAATGGCCTCTTGTTCCTTTCTTTATTATCCTCTTCAATTAATTACTCATATTATTTTTTTTTAAAAAAATTTATAATATTACTATATGATTCTCTATTATATTTTAACATATCAAAATATTAAATTTTTAATTTTAAATTAATTTTATCATATTATTAAAATATTTGATTTGTCATAATATAATAAATAATAATATTAAAATTTCTATATTATCTTCAACTAAAAAAAAATTTATATTACTTTGACATAAAAAGATACAATACACAATCACATTCACATTCACAAATAGAAAGGAAATGTTTTAATTCTCTTGTGATTGTAACCAAATATAACCCGGAAATTGTATAGAGTTCTTTAATATTTTTCACGAATACAAATTGATTTTAAATTTGTGAAAAATTATTCATATTTTAAAGAAATATTTGCTAAAAACTTAGTGAAATTGTGAAAAATTATGCAAAAAATAGTAGTAAATATATTCAAATTTGCAGTTTCATCAAACTTAAATATGACCAACTCAATTAAAGTTGTTGATATAAAACTTATTTTGTGTTAAAAGGAAAAGCTAGGAAAGACTTGAAGAAATAAGCCAAAAATACGAAACTGAAAGTTGATGTATATATAATACACTGTATGTTTATTGACTTTGATGGCAATGCATATAATTGAGGCATATATCCGAAGAAATATCTTAACAAATGGATGGTTGATTAGTAGCATTATGAATGGTCGGCAAACACGTCATGATCTGTTTGTTTGTAGCATAAAGTCCAACTACGCGTTAGGCCTAATGAACACAAAAAAAAAATCACAGCAAATCCGGTAGCATCAATTGGCGAGTTCCGTTTTCTTCCATCACATAAATTTTAAGTTGAAAACTCATTCTCAATTATTTCAAAAAATTAAACGTTCTATGAATATTATCATAAATTTTTAAAAAGTCAAATGATATATTGTATTTTTTAAATAAAATAATTTTAAAGAGTTAAATGAGTTATAAATATAATTTTAAATTTTTTAAAAAATAAACAATATATCTTAACATTAGAGTTAAATAATCTATTTTACTTATAAATTTTATTAAAAAATAAAAAAAATGTCAGTGAGCATGATAAATAATTAGAAAATATTTATCTCTCCAAAGAATCTTGCCCGATCTTATCTTGGACCTACTATGCAAATTATCCTCGTCATCATGCTTTGTTTGTGGTTATTAGCGGCCGCCGAATTGAGATAAAATTTAGAGGGGTTTACCCCACTATGTGGTTTGATGAAAGATATTTCTTTGTTGAAAAATTATATTATATATATATGAAAAAATTTTATTTCATTTATATATTTTATAATTAAAAAGTAATATATGATATTATAATAGCGAAAAAAAATAATTCTCTCTTTAAAGAAAAAGATATTTTTTTATCATATTCTTCATATTTAATATTAAATTAATATAATATTTTTATTATCTTAATATTTTATAATTATAAACACTAATAAATAGCATTATTCCTATAAAGATGTTCTCAGTTAAAACAAGCCCACTCTTAATGAAATCTATATGTTATAGGTGAATTTTAGTACTACAAAACGGGATGGCAAAGGCCAGTAAACAAGTCCAACAAATGAAGGCCTAGGGCACTATATCCTGAGGTCGTTGACTCAAGACAGTTAGATCATTGTGTTATGAGCTTGGATAGCTAGGCTGCGAGGTGAAGAGCTTAGGTCGCTGTGCCAAGAGGTCAAACAGAGAGGACGTGAAGCGCGAGCCCCAGGATGGAACATGGCCCGAACACGCCAGAGTCTAACTCATGTAGTCAACGGTTCACCTAGAGCGAGCCCGCATCGCCAAGCGCACACGACCTCCCCTGGCCCAGAATAGCAGCAACCTTGAACAAAGCTTACTGCACTCAGCACCTCACCCAGTTAGCAATTCGCCATGCCCAAGACCGGAAGCACGCACCCCCAGACAATTTCTGATGCTAGTCTACAAGAAGTGGCCCATCGGGCCCCACCGGTAGAAAGCAAACCTGCAAAAATCATTCTGCAGTAGTCTAAGGAGTCTTGTACATTTATTATCTGATATAATACATTATAACATGTAAAATTACACTTGTACCCTCCTCTCCTCTATAAATACGAGGGAAAAGCTCTTTGTAGGGAAGAGGCCCCGAAGCCAATACTGAAATTCTATAAAAATTTTGTTTAAGATCAATAAAGGTTCCATCGTGGACGTAGGGACTGGTGTCACTCGATTTTCGCTGAACCATATTAAAAACCTCCGTTCTTCCTTTTCCATTCTCTCCACTTTCGACCCGTACGCCCAAGAAACAGTTTGAGTCCCAAAAGAACCCCTTATTGGTTCGACTTAGGTAAAATCAAATTCTGCTATCAACATTTTTGGTGCTGTCTGTGGGGATTTGTCTATTTTCTGGCTTTTTTTTTTGTGTTTTGCATTGTTTCTTTGTCTAGTTATAATGGTTAGAGGAAAAATCACAAGAAGCTCCAGCATTTCGACCAGCAGAACCCTCGGGGTGCAAGAAACGCCTCCTATCTACCTCCCAAAACTCACTACCAACTTGCTATTGTTCCTAGAACTGATGGAGCACAAACAACTCACCAACTCTAGCAAACATTTGAGTACACGGTGAAAGAGTTGGCTGAGATAATGAAAACATTGGTCCGAATGTAGACCCAAGAGATCACTGTGCAACTCCAGCAGTTGCGCGAAGAAGTCCGAGAGGAAAGATCGTCTAGGCAAATGCATCGACACTCTGATTCAGCTTGCTCTTCCAATCATCAAACAAAATCAGAAGCTCATCGTTCTCGTGAGAACCACGACAGTCAGCGATGTAGAAGCTTGCGTTAAGCTAAGAGCTCGCGCAGGACTGATTAAAGATATACTGCAGGTCGCTGCTCCTGCGAGCAGGAAAAAATGAACCAGCAATCTCCCGGCCAGTAGTTTGGAGCACATGGCCCCACAATAGAAGAACTCCTTCAACGGAAAAGCAGCTTGAGGAACGCCCTCGAGCTCAAGATGATCAAGCTCACTGTGGGGAGAGCTTGGCTTTCTCAAAAGAAATCGAAACACTGCCTCTCCCTCACAAGCTCAAGGTCTCCATAGTTATATGACAGAGAAAGCGATCCACGTGACCACCTAGATGCATTCAACAATCAAATGGACCTCCAAACATCTGATTCCCTGATCAAGTGTCATGTCTTCCTAGCCACACTGGGGGGCTTGCCATGAACGTGGTTCAAAAATCTCTCAGCTCGCAGCATTGGCAGCTGGGAAGAGTGTCAGAAGAAATTCCTCGATCAGTATCGAGCACTGAAGAGGCAGCCCACGCCTCCTTGCCATCTCCCCATGATCTTTCAACATCGACATGAGTCATTAAAGGATTACATAACCAGATTTAGGGGCGAAGCCAATTCTGTAGAAAATCCTTCAGAAGAGAATATCCTGATAGTAATCTCAGTAGGACTCCACAAAGACGAAAAGCTGTATAAGAGCCCGTACAAGTCTCCGGTAAGAGATCTTGCTGAATTCTATGAGCATGCTACCAAACAGATCAGGTGGGAAGAAACCTTTGGCACAAAGAAGCCCGAACAGAAGGACGAAGTGAACGACTTTGCCCAAAACAAAGGAACATTGAGAATGAGGGTGATCCCTCCAACCATCAATTGGCCAAAAGAGCCAAGCACGAGCGGCCTTTACGCCAAGGTCGCCATGAAAATTATAGCATCTTATTTGATCCTTAAGATAGGATTTTCATGATGGAGCGAGATAAGGAAGATTTTAGGATACCCAAACCCTTGAAAGGCTTCGGCAAGAATAAGGACTTGAATAGATTCTACGCTTATCACAACGAGGTTGGCCATAACACCTCGGAATGTTGGGCACTCAGAGATGTCATTAAAGACCTCATCAAATGAGGTCGCCTGCGAGACTACGTGGTGCACCCTACAGGACAATAGCAGTCCCAACACCCCCAACAAGATCCCCACCAGGGACAACCCTCGGTAATGAGGACAATTTACTAAGTCTAAAATCCCATTTGTCAAGCTCGTTGAGTCACGAGGAAACAAAGTGAGCATAACCTACCTGGCAAAGATTCCTGTTCCATGACACAACGAGATTGTTGTGAAACCGCACAATGAGCTTGCCTTTCCACTGCACAATAGAGTTATCTTAAGACTGAGCAACAAGCTTGCTCTCCCACTGAGCGACAAGAGACAAGCCGTCCCATAGAGCGACACTTAAGCTGTCCCAGATGAGCGAAGAGCAACAAGCTTGCCGTCTTATTGAACAATGAGCCTGCCACATAACTATGCAGCAAGATTGTTGTTTCACTAGCAATAAGATTGCCCTAGAACTGAGCGACAAAATTGCTAGCGGAGTCATACATGCAAACCAGCCTAGGCAACTGGAATCCTAGCTAAGTTCAAATGCGACGAACCATAAGTGTCCCACCTCGAGCTCATCTAGATGTGACTTACATGGTTTGAAACCATTAAGTTTAGTGCACAAAAGAAGCAATAAGATAGAAACTTGAGATGATAACGCTACAAAGGGCACATACGAGCTTTTTCCAGCAAAGTTTCTAGCTCCCAGTCAGCAGAGCGAACTGCGAGCTAGGGGGTTGATGTTATGGGTGAATTTTGGTATTGTGGAACGAGATGGCAAAGCCCAGTAAGCAAGTCCAATAAACGAAGGCCCAGGGCACTACATCCTGAGGTCGTTGACTCAAGACAGTCAGATCGTTGTGGTACGAGCTCAGACAGCTAGGCCGCGAGGTGAAGAGCTCAAGTCGCTGTGCCAAGAGGTCAGACAGCTAGGAAGCGAAGCGCGAGCCCCAGGACAAAACAAGGCCCAAATACGTTGGAGTCTAACTCACATAGCCAACAGTTCACCCAGCGCGAGCTCGCATCGTCAAGCGCACACGACCTCCCCTAGCACAAAATAGCAGCAACCTCGAACAAAGCTCACTGCACTCAGCATCTCGCCCAGCTAGCAATTTGCCACGCCTAAGATCGAAAGCACGCACCCCCAAACAATTTTTGATGTCCGTCTGCAAGAAGTAGCCCATCGGTAGCAAGCAAACTTGTAAAAACCATTCTGCAGTAATCTACGGAGTCTTGTATATTTATTATTTGATGTAACACATTACAACATATAAAATTACACTTATACCCTCCTCTCCTCTATAAATACGAGGGAAGAGCTCTTTGTAGGAGAGAGGCCCCAAAGCCAATACTGAAATTCTGTAAAAATTCTCTTTAAGATCAATAAAAGCTTCGCCATAGACGTAAGGACCGGTGCCGCCCGATTTTTACTGAGCCACGTTAAAAATCTCCGTTATTCCTCCTCCATTCTCTCCACTTTCGACCTGTACGTCCAGGAAACGGTTTGAGTTCCAAAAGAACCTCTTGTTGGCTGGACTTAGGTAAAATCAAATTCTGCTGTCAACACTATGTAACATGATTTATATGAGATGTGACTAAATTATAAATTTTTATTTGGTGAAATTTCTAATCTTTGAGATTTCTTTTTTTAGTTTAAATTTAAAATTTTATATTATTAGTGAATAAGAAAATATAACTTTATTAAAAATATTAGAGTAATTAGAGAGTTTTACTAATAGAAAACAAATTTTAACAGATTTTTGATGATATAATAAAATATGCCATAAATAATAATGTAAAATTGATTTATCCTGATATTTCGTTAAAATTCAACTTCCTTTTTTTTACCATTAGTCTTCTGCTTTAAGTTCGATAGATTTATGAAAAAATTTTGATTAAAAATTTAAAAGAAATAATAATTTTGCAGTTTGGAAAAATTAAAGTACATCTAATTTCACGTCTAAACTAACCATTTGATGGATCAGGTGACTTTGGGCTGCTAAATGACGGATGAAAGAATTGGATCCATACTTTTAAATAATTGTTCGTAATAAACAAAATAATAATTATTTTTTCATAGTTTTGAATGCTTACACGAAACAATGCCATTGGTGTTTGGTGCAGCCACGAGGCAGACAATGAAACATGGATCATATATAGGCTTGTTAATATATGGCATATTTGATAAGTATGATGGTTTGATTATAATCAATAATTGAAATTTGAAACTGCCAATGCTTTTGATTGATGCTGTATCAACTGGCAAGAAAATTCAGGCCATGTGCACTTTAAATACGAAGTGACAATGCCGGAAATATCCTGAACACATATAGCTCATAACTATTTAAGGACGCGTGACAATTGATCATTGCCCCAACCGATGTCACCAGCACCCGCTAACATGCACAGAAGATTCGAAGAGGTCCATTCAGTGGTCAACGAAAAAAAATTAAATAAAATAAAATTTGGACGAAAATTTTTGTTCCAAAACTACGAAAATTCAGTCCCAATTTGTGTTTAGGATGAAAATTAGAACGAAAAAAATCATCATAGAAATACATCACAACAAGTTTAGGATAAAAAATTTTGTTTTTATAATTCAAATTTTGTATTAAAAAAGAAAAAATTCTCAAAATTTAAAATGGGTATTTCCCACTCAAATCAATTTCTTTTACAAAAAAAATTTCATGTCAATTTTTTTTTCCAAATTTTTTGGGATGAAAAATTTCATCTTAAATTTGGAAGTTTTTTTTTTCCTTTTATGTTGTCACGAAAAAATTTCATTTTAAAATTTAATAATTTTTTAAAAGAAATTCGAGATGGACCCTCGGTTTCAAAACAATTTTTTTTTAAAATAAATTTTAAATTTGTTTTGAGCATTAAAAGTACATGACAATGTTTTTTAAAAAGAAAAGAAGAAAATATAGCTACCAAATACTTTAATAACATATTTACTTAAATAACTTTTTCATTTCTTACTTTTTCATCATAATCTTTCCATACATAACTAATATATTGAAAAAAATAAAAGTAACATATGATGGAAACACAACAAATATGGAACCGTAATAGAATATTCTTAAAATTTTTGTTTAAGAAGTCGTTTGGTTCACAAAAAGTCATACAAAAAATACAACTTCTCAAAAAATAGAGAGTATTTAGATTGATTGATTAGTCAGTAACTCAAAAAATGAGAAAAGTTGCTTACCTAGCTCCTAGATAAGTTCTACTTTATGTGATTTTAATGAATCAAAATATAAAATTATTATTGTAAAATTTAAATAATGATAAAAGCATCCTTTTAAAAATTTACCTAGTGTCCTAGTAAAAAGGTATAACTTTTTCATATGACACTTTAATTATTTTGATAATAATTTATTGAAGTTTACAGTTGAAATAAACACCACACTGAAATTTACTTCTTGAGAAGTTCCTCTTCTTTAGTGTTAATTAAATAACTTTTTGCATTTCTTAAAAAGTTCTTATAAGAACTTATTTCTTAGGAAATTTAACTTATCACGAGACTTACTTCTTATGTTAACAAAATGACTCTAAGTGTTTTTCAACATTTGTAGCGGAAGATTAACAAACATTCATTAGTAATTTCAACATAAATAAATAATTTTTTAGAGAAAAACAACAATTCATAAAAAAATTCATAATATTTTCATCTGTAAAAGCTCAAGTGAGTAAAACTCTTACTAATATACTTGATAAATGATAATAGATCAACGTGAAACACCTATGAAGAGAGATGATAGAGAGAAGAAGAGTAAATCAGAGAGACAAAATGCTAAATAAAGAAATAAGAGGTTGGGAAAACATTTATATGTGAGATTTTGTGATGGAATTGGGATGGAAAATTTCATCTTAAAATCCTACGCACCGTTTCAATTAAGTGGTTTAGGATGGAATTTTTCATTGCAAAATCATTTAGAGATGGATTTTTTTGTCCCAAATATTTTTATGTTAATAATAATAATAATTTTAAAATTCAAATTTCCTATTCACTCTTTGTAACAAATTTTGAAGGAAAATTTTAAAAAAATTAGATTTTTGAATTTTTTTAGATGAAATATTCTTGTAATACCCTAAATTTTCTAAAATTAATTTCGATAATAAATTAGTTTTTTAGAAAAATCCAAAAGGTGAATTTGAAATTTTTGAAAATTTCAAAACCATAAATTTTGGGTTACAAGGAGTCCAGATATGATAGAAATAAATTATATAACTTTTAGGAATCTTTAGGCAATCAAATTTCCATCTTCGATGCCTAGAAAATAAAATTTGTGCTCTTAGGATTTATTTTTCCAAAAAACTTCAACAAAATTAACACTAAGGTCATAGGTACCCAGGGAGTATAAAATTACAATCGTTATAAAAGTAATTAATTTAATTAATTTGTGTTAGAATTTTATGGTTGTTGGCGATTGGTGAATATGTTAATTTTGAGTTCAAAGTTAAGAAAATAGAAAAGGAAAACTTGTGAAGAAAAATCCAAGATAGAAGTTGACTTTATTTTCCCCGTTTTGTCCCTTAAAAGTTGGCTTTCTATTTCTTTTTCAGCCTTTACCCGATTGCAACCCATGTAACTCTTTTTTACTAAGTTACACTCTTTGTTTCACTACATCTATTTTTTTTACTTCAAGTAAGTGACTTACTCCTTTATAATAATTCTCAAATTTTTATTGTTGATTCCTTTCTTCTTTCTTTTTAATTCGATACCAAAATCATGTTGATTCATAAGGAAAATTTTGAGTTATGAATTTTTGAAGCCAATAGTAACTATTCATACTACTGTTTAACCCATAATCTCACATGATTTTCTGATGATTTTATAGCTTAAATCTATTATTTTTAGCTTGGTTCTTTACAATGAAACCACAATATAATAGTAATTGGCTATTTGGTGGAAGAAAAACCTTGAAAAATCTTAGAAGTTAATATGTTTTTCTTTTTTATTTTTGAAGAGCAAAAAAAATCTTTATGAGATTTGTTTGATTTCTTGTTCCAGTTGCTAAGATGAGTGATTCTTACCTTTTTTGTGAAGTATAAAGTATTTATTGATTGTGATCTTCTAACTGTGGGTGTAAATTGATGAAAATGAGTATTTGTAATTGTATGACAAAGTTTGAGTTTGAATGGCATTATTGATGTAATGGTTGGTTTTCTGTTGAAAAAGTTAGGTTCTATACTTGTTTCAGTCCTCAAAATATCCTGTGTTAAACTTCTATGATTTGGTATAAGATTGGAAGTTGTTTTCCCTATTTTTTTGCTTTTTTTTTTTTTTGCATTTCTAGAATTCACGAGTTGCAACACCACTTTTGCATTGTCCTCGCAATCATGCTCATAGCAATGGAGGTATATTGTGTCTTGCAATTCGAACTAGTAATTGAACTAAATTTTTATGAGTCAAATCGAGTTGTCCTACCCTTTTTTTTATTCCAATCACGATTTTGATCACATGCATAACTTAGACTTCCCTAACATTTTCAATTTTTGGTGAGCAAACTCACATTTTGAACTGGATTTCCTCGAGTCAAATCGAATCCTTCTTATTTGATTCTCGTGATTCTACTTGTATTTCATCCTTGATTATGCTCGTAATTCTAATTGCACCTTTAAATTTTTACACTTTTCAGCTCAAGTTTATTTTTCTTTGGAAAGATTTCTTATTCCTTTTTGTCTAATATCATATAAACATGTTATGGGTATTTTTGAAACTACACAAATAGGCTGGTAAAAGCTTAATAAATAGGCCTAACTGATAAAGGCCCATCTTAACTAGGCTTAAGGTCTTTGGCAAACAAGGGTTAAAGCAGTAGCCTTCAGATCTCAGGTCGAGGTCTAGCTCCTAACTCTCAGGTCGAGCTCTAACTCCCATCTCTTAGGTCAAGCTCTAGCTTACAACTCTTGGGACGAGGTCTAGCACGTAGCTCTCAACATGTTTTCTCAGCCAGCAATTTGAAGAAATCCATTCAATTGCCCATTTAATAGAAATTCGTTATTAACCGTTATGTACCTAATTAATGACTCATTTCCCTTATGCATTATAACACCCCCAACCATTATAAAAAGGGGTTCAAATCATTGTAAAAAAAGGGAACATGATAGAATACTATAAACTTAGCCAAAGACTGAGAAATAATATAACTGTGGATGTAGAGGTCGATTGACTTTAACCGAATTATGTTAAAAAACCTTGGTATTTTTTGTTCTTCCTCTCTTACTTCCTTATTGTTTCGTACACAATCTACAGTTGGATTTTTTTGACTTTTTTTTGAGTTGACCAGATTTTACTGTCAACAGAACACTAACTGATTTGAGTATAACCACTAAGAAATCTTAAATGGTTAACTTAGACGCCAATATTAATAAATCTAATATGTGTTTATACACTAATATTATGATAACGAGACAAAGATCGTATGGTTGTAATTGTGATGAAATGTGATCTATGTGATCAAGATTATGATTGAATGTGAATATTATGGTACAATTATTATGAGTAATGATACTATTTACAATTGAAAAATTTTCATAAAAGATGGGATGATACATGATATATGATATATGATGAAATGTGAATGATGTGATGAGATGAGGGTAAATGAACCAGACCCCGAATCTGCACATTTTGATATGGTGTAAGGGATAAAGTAGAACCTAGAGGAATAAGGCTAAGATTATGTAGGATAAGGCTGTAACAGAGTAACAAGGAGAATTTTGATTGATATTATTTATTTTGCCTCTTACTTGAACTATTATTTTGAGAAAACTTTGAAAGAGATATAAAGTGATTTGATAAGTGATGAATGATGATGACAGCTTGAGGCCATGATATATGACTGGATTAACTTGGTGTGAAATAAAAATAAATGAATGATTATGATTTTCATATGTATTGCTATTATTGAGACATTTATAAGTTAGGTATAGATGTATCTCATTGAGCCCTAGACTTACTCTTCTATAAATTATTTTTCAGATTCTTAAGAACTTGCTGATAATTTACTCCCAAAGAAGTAATAATGAATAGCAATCTAATAGAAATTATATCTGATACTTTTTCTACCACCGTGTCAAGTCTTTTAGGTGTATACGAGATTAGGATTCATTAGATCATCATTTTGAATCTAGCTAGGTGTGAAGTATTATATGAGGTTGAAATCATACCTATGGAACCTCTGAACTCTCTACATATTTTGTTAAGCTTTTTTGAAAAGGTAAATGGTATGACTACAGGACTTAGTCATGTTAACCTATGTTTTTAGTTTCATGGTAGGTCACATGTTAATCTAATTTTTGGTTACTTTACCCTTAAAAGGATATAAAGTGGCATAAGGATCACTATTGATTAGGAGATTGTAATATAGTTTGGAAACCTGTAGATAACTCATGGACAAATATCTAATTCAATATGTGTCTGCTGGACAATCCTGTTGTTTATTATGAAATATGTTAATATTACAAGTTATATCACTTTTATCTTATGAGTCCTCAATTTCAAATCAACAAATAGAAATTGAGCAAACATGTTTAGTAATAGTAAGAAAGCACAATTAAAAATAGGTAATGGAAAATACATAAAGGTTGGTGACTATCAATAAGAGATTGATATTCATACCAATAAAGGCCTGTTTGGATGGGCTTTTTTCTTAAAAAAAGCTGCTTTTTTTTAAAATAAAAAGAAACAAAAAAAATTTTAAAAAAAATACAAAGGCAACAAAAAGTTAAAAAAGTGCTTTTTTTTAAGCTCCAATTTTCTGCTTAAAAAAATATTCCATCTCAAAATTTATCCAAATTTTAAAATTTGAATTTTTTTAAAAAAATCTAATATAAAAATTTATTTTTTAATTTGAAACAAAATTTAGGATAAAATTTTTGAGATGAAATTTTTATCTCAAATTTCATCCCAACTTTCAAGATTATTTTTAAAAAAAAATTGATAAAATTTCATTTCTAATTACGACTGAAAAAATTTCCTCCCAAATTTCATCGCAAAATGAATTTTTCTTGCAGTGAGTTATCACTAAGCACTCAATAGTAGATCACTGGAGTACTTCATTTTTGTTGCCATGTGCTGTTTACTGTTTACGGTACATGTCGTATTTCATATCCCATCTTTCTTATTCTCGAAGAAATATCACTAGCCATTGTTAGTTAGTTTATTTTATTAGAACCACGTTCAATTCCAACTTCTTTTTAAAGCTATGGTGTCATTTCATAAAGTAGAAATTAGAAGAAGAGATGTCAGAAAAAAAAAAAAATACATAGGCAATCATAAACTTGCCTAATTTCTAGTTAATCATCTTATTATTTATTTTTAATTATAATAAGTAGATTTTAAATTTTTTCCTAAATTTGATTAATTCAATTCTTCAAACAAATTAAAGACTCATTATTTTAATTTTAAAAGACTTGCAAAAGAAAATTTCACCATCAATTCAAAAAATAATTTTTATAACATGTGAAAATTAATCATAAAAATTAGTACCACCCAACTAACCCATTGGAATACTTTCATCAATTTTACTATAACTTAACACTAACCCTTTGAAGTTGCATATGATTCAGGTAATTGGTGGTGAAGTGCTTGTGCCTTGCTTTCAAGACATGAGCAGCAAAACACAAGGCATGGTGGGTGAATCAGAACGCATGGGGTCAAGATTGAAAGATATAATGCTGAAATAAAAAGAAAATGTGAATTGTGAAGCCCACCAACAGTATTTTTAAAATCCCTTATCACTACTTTGGGGGAATGAAATCCAAGTGCTTAAAGCCAAATTAAGAAGAAAAGTAGCTTAGAGTGCATTAGAGATTGAGTGAAAAGCATTCTTCTGTTGTCTTTAGCTTAAGTGGGTAGGCCATATCCACAGTGTTATTTTGTCAACCACTTCACTCCAATTGTTGGCATCTTTACATTATTTTTGAATTTTTTTAATATTTTAAATATGAACTCATAAGATTACACGAATTTCTGATTTAAGTAACATTTGATATCTCTTTTAAAATTTTAACTTTGATTACATTCTAGATTTTGATATATTATATATATGAATATGTTGACTTAATCATTTCTATTGTAAAAAAAATAATAATTCACTTTAATTAGAAAAATGCTTCCTACATCTAGACTTTGAATCTAATTTTACTCTTTTTGTTATTGAATTTAAATTTATAAACTAATTCAATGATAAAAAATAATTTTATAAAATTTATGAATTTTTTTTTGAATAATTTTATATGAAGTTGGACTTATTGCAAAATTGAATATTTTAATTATTAGATTATTTTTTGAATTTTTAAATACATAAATTAAATAAAAATATAAATTTTAATAAAAAATAATTTAACAAAAGAAAATATCC
>JANHAO010018068.1:0-13738 GCA_026873985.1 Saraca asoca
TGGAAATGATAGCATAGGATAACTTAAATTCTAGCTCTCATTTTCTTCACCCAATTTAGCAAATCAATATTTGAATGAGAGAACTCTGTGGACTCTTGAATTCCAGTTCACTGGTTTTCACTTAAAAAAGTCCATCAAATTAGAAAGTCCCTGATTTTGAGTTCAAAGATTGCACCTTTTTCCTTCTCTAGTTCACAACACTCCAGATTATGTTGTGTCAATGGCATTGATTAAGTAGGTGTACTTGAGGTGTTGAAGCTTCCTAAACGTGGCTTCAACTCAGCTCAGTCACTCCATTAGAAGATATGTTATGGCCCACTTGTCTAATAATGATATAACTTCGATCTTTAAAGTCTTTTTTTTCTTTTTATTTTATGTGAACTATTTATTGATGCGCATCTATGTATTTTTATTAGAAAACAGAAATGTGACCGGAATATAATTATTTGCTAAGTTCTCATCTCTATAACCCCTAAGCTTGGGGAAACGGCACTTGTGCTACCGTGCAGGTGCAGTAACCTAAAATGCGTCAAAACCTATTCAGTAAGTCAAATGAAAAGGAAGAATAGTAGATAATACTGTAGTTTTTATTATTCACAAGTATAAAAGGTTATTCTTCCTTTTTGAGATTTTTTAGGAAAATTTACAGCACTCATATGTACATGTCAACATTTCATCATTATGGATGCTAAAATTGCCCCCGGGAATACAATGGATGAACCCATTTCCCATCATTTGATTTGAAAACTTGAGTTGTGGATTGATCATCTCGGACTCAGTGGCTGAACCTTGGGCAAAACTAGTATGAAACTCTCCACCATAAGCTTCTAATTGTGACATGCCATTTATTGAAGCTTCATGGAAATCTGAATTTTGATCAAATCCATTACTGTAAGCAACAAGATCATCTGAATTTGCAGACAACCCACCATTTATATGATCCAGTGAAAGCCACTCAGCAAATAACAGTTTTGGTAAGGAACTCTGAGGAGCCTCGCTGGTGAAGTTATAATTCTGAGGAGAAAAGTGAGCACTATTTGTCGCTGATTTGTCCATGTTTTCAAATAATTCATAACTTGGAAGTTGGAATGTGGGTTTCTGAGGAGAGGGGGAAGAATCCATTGCATCTGAGCTTGAGCTAGTAGTGTATTGAATTGGTTTCTGAGATTGAATTTCCTGAGCTTTGGTCACTGTCTTCTTCAAATATGAATGCCAGTGATTCTTTATCTCATTGTCAGTCCTTCCTGGCAAATGCTGTGCTATCTGAGACCACCTGCACAATATAATTCATGTTGCACTCATCATTTTCCTATCCCTGCATCATTTGTTCTACTTGATAGAAAATTCACAACTACTACACATTAAATTCAAAATTTTATCAATTTCATTTACCAGAAATTACAGTGTCACTTTCATATTATAAAGAACGTAAAAGTGAATGAAGTCTTCTTGCTTACTTGTTGCCTAACATGTGGTGAAGGGTCAGGATAGTGTCCTCCTCATGTTTGCTGAACATCCCTCTCTTTAATCCAGGCCTTAGGTAGTTAATCCACCTTAGTCTGCAGCTTTTTCCATTCCTTTGCAGTCCTGTTTATTTATTTGTAATCCGTCGCCATCAGGTAAATAAAACAATCACAAATTCAACTCAAGGTACTTATTGATAGTAAATTAAAAATGATTGCTACAAAGTTTAGTCACGTTAAAATAAGTTATTGTCTATCATTGTCACTTTAATTGTTATTACCAAAAATTCTAGCGTTGACGTATAAATTATATAATATTACAATCAGCAATGTCAAAATGCTAATTTTGACTTTTACTATATAGATTCTGAACTTTTAACCTTGTATCACCTTTTCTTATTTTAATTGATTGGACAAATTTTATTCCAATTGATCCAACTGAAGATGTCAGTCTATTGTACTAGCTATCTCAAATTTATTGGTTCCAACCTTTTTGAAGCCTTCCCACATTTCTGTTTGAGTACTAAATTTCAGGTCAAATGACTTTAAGCACATTTTAGCAGATAAAAACTAGAAAACAAGAAAAGTGTTTATTCATGAACTGAATGATTAGATATATATCTCTTTGTGTGTGTGTGTGTATGACAATGTTAAGAGCCAGAATTGTGCTCATTTCTTCAAACACAAAAGACGAGGATGGCAAAGGATTGAAAAAAAGAAAAGAAAATAGAAACTAACCTGCTTTAATGGGGACAGAACTCCAGCAGCCATGACCATGATTAAGGATGTAGTTTCTGAGCTTATTGTCTTCTTCGGGTGACCATAAACCCTTTCTGTGCTTTGGTTTTGCCTTATCTGCTGGATTGCACCCCATTTTTGCCTTTGTCTAGCAGAATTCCTGTTTAATGATAAGCTTGAATTTCCAAGAAAATAGATGAAAGACAGAGAGAGAAAGGGGGGAAGAGCAGAATATTTTGGCAGGGAAAAGGTGGAGAAGCAGACTGGTATATATAAAACAAATATTGGTTATATTTGTCATTTTATAAAGTCCTAAACCTGTTCAAAAGTAATAAAATATGGGGAAACTTCGACATAAAAAAAATTAAATAACTACATAAAACAATCAAGAAATTGCCTTTCTTAAGTGAAATTTAAACCAAAAAAAAAGGGGGGGGGGGGTGCTGTACCCATGGATTGAAAGTTGAAACCTCTCGAGAAAGATCTACCAACTTGGAAAATGTGGAATGGTCTTAGGTCATTTTAAAGAGGCAAGATATACTTTTAAAGAGATTATTGTTTGGCATATTTCTGCTATTTTGTGCATATTCGCAGATCAATTGTTCTAAACTCTATGTTATTTTTTCATGTACCAAGGACGAGGCTTGGCCATTTTACACCAATAGTCTAATTTAAATATTTTTGTTGGCAAATACTTCCAACAAGTTATCGTCACCATCTTTTAATATTAGATTCCATGATGTCTTTAATTATTACTGCTAGTGACATAACTATATTTATTAATTTTTAACATAGAATTGAAGTCTTTTAAGTCTTAGTTTATATGAAATTGTTAAACATAAAACTTCACCTACAATTTCAACTTTTCTTTATATATATATATATATATATATATATATATATATGCTCATCGAGTCTTTTTTAACATAGGGTCTGTTTTGACAGTAATTAGAAAAGAAGAGAGGGAAAAAATTTCTCTGAAAAAAAAAAAAATAGATATGGTTTTTCATTTCTTTCCTTGCCTTCTACTCCAAAACTAGGGTTGAAACAAGTGGTGCCGACACTTTCCTCGTCAGCCAAGTGTAATTAATTAAGCACAAAACTATAAAAAAATAATAATCATCTCATGATTGTTCCACGAGTTGCATATAGCAAAACAGAAACATATATAAAAAGCAGTTGCCGTACTCAAATTTATTATGGGCTTGATGCAGTGAAGAAACCTGTGTTTGTTTCTGTCCCTAAATTATGTAAGCAGTTGATTGATATTGAAAGAAATTTGCATATTAATAGAAATGCTCGTAAAAGTGACGTTAGTTTAGGGTGGTATATTTAGCTGTTGAATTACCAGTATATCCGAGTTTAATTAACAAGTAATCACGTGAATGATACAATAGAGTATTTTTAAATAAGTGTTTAAGATACATGATTAAATAGATATAATGATTTATATTTAATAAATATAATAATTTGTGTGCAAGGAATATGATGATTCATGATCAAAAGATATAAAAATTTGTATTTAATAAATATAAAAGTTTGTGTATAAAAGATATGATTATATATGTTTTGAAAGAAATATCTATTTATTATAACTGTAAAATCAAGGATTGTGACTTTTATCCAAGGGACACCTTGAATATTTTAAATATGTGATCTTTCTTGATTAAAAACACATCATACAAATCTATTATTTTCTGTAATTCCTAAAACGTTAAGGGACCTAACATGGTCAATGCAAGGACGTTTGCATCCTTGAGACAATTTTAAATAACCCTGTTTACACGAGAGATTAAATACAGTCTTAAAATCAATGTGTACACCTGCCTAAAAGTCATTTCATTGTGCTCCTTCCAACTCTTTTTTTCCAGCTTCTTTCTCTAACATGATAAAACAATTCAAGCCTAACAAAAACGTGAGAATCATACAAGCCAATTAATATTCTCCGAGTTGTGGGCCTGGTGGTTAAGGACAAAGTTTAAAATGTATATTTGGACATACGTTCGAGATTTTTTTTTTTTTTTTGTATATTATGTAAGTTGTCTCTTAAGATAACTTGCATAAAAGTTTCTTACAATCTCTTTTGCCGAGTGTGAAAGACCAGCCTAAAAGAATAAATTAGTCTCCATGCATATCAAGAAGTTGGTAATTTGGTACTATATATCTCAAACTGTAACTAGGGTCCCTTCGAACGGACATATACTAAAACATATCCAGCCATTGACTAGTAGGATGATTTTTAATAATGGATTTGTCCAGGAACATGATAATCCAAGTGGGACAGAATGGACATCGGTGTTGGAGAAATTTCAAAGGTCGTGCATTGTATGGTTTTACATTATTCCAAATTTGATCATTGATTCAATTATATCTACTGAATTGCTGAGATCAACAAGGAACAAGAGTTGTTGAAGTTTGTGTAATACGCTACTCAAACAAAAATTTAATATTGAAACCAGAAAATTATGGTTTAAAGTTCAACTATAAAACGCATCAATTCTTTTGCCGCATTGTACTTTACAATTAAAAATTTTGGTTGAAACTGTAGATATAAATAATGGGAGAAAAATATATCATGCATATTTGGCCCCATCGAAGTACCAAATAACCTTTCTTTTATCAAATAATGTAATAATATTAATGGGTATTTCCAATTTTGACAAGCCTCCAATTGCCTAATTAAATTGTCTAAGATGTTGCGGAACACCAAAAATATTGTAAGGTGTATTTTCATATATGCAAAGTTTCTAGCTCGTTGTTCTGCACAGTTTTGGGTATATTATTCCTTATATGTATCCCACCAGAAACTACAGGTAAGATCAAAGATCTGCCAGCTTTTATGTTTTGGGGGCGTCAAAAGGCATCTCACGTATATTATCTTTTGATGTTTTAGTGGAGGATTATGATGTAATTTTTGGTTCATGAAATGATTAATAAAAGGATAATATATACACAACTAAATATATATAAGTCCTTTAAAATCTTTGTTTTAATTGACAAAAAAATTCTACATTGAATAGCTCTATAATCTATTGTTATTAACTCTTGAATGTACTCCAAAAATTATTCTTATATTTGATGAGCTTTAGCCGATCTTTGTGAAGGAGAAGGGTTCTCGTGGATTGAGGTATGAGTACAATAATAAATTTTTTTTTGTTAAAATGGCCAAGTTAAAGAACAAATATTTTAGACAAAATTTATTGAGTAGAGCAAAGGGAACCAAGAGAGTTCTGAGTATAAGGTTCTCTAGAGCTCTCCAATTTGAGAGTTAGAGGTGAATTTATAGGATTTTATAACATGTTAAAAGTGTTATTGGAGAGTTAATGGGATTGATATGATTGATTTTTATGGTCTTTTATGAAGTTCAAATATAAGGGAGAAGATAGGGGATATAGGGGGAGTTTAGAGCTTAATAATGGGTTGATAAAAATATTTATAGGATTAGGTAATTAATGGCTAGAAATGGGATGCCAATTTCACGGAATAGTTTATTGATCAGATGAGTTAGTAGGGTTCCTAAGATTAGGAAAGGCTAGAAAGGGTGGGTGTTCTCTTACTTGCTCCTGTCCAAGAGATTCATAAGTGAAGAATTAAGAATGACATGCTTACTCTTTTATGTTTTGAGACATAATCTTACTTCAATTTCATTATATTACATTTAGAAGATATTGATGTTGAATTTTGGTATTAAGCCAAACTTCGGTCAATGAGGGGATTGTTTAAAATCTCTGACCTTTGACTGGTTCGAATATAATGAATCAACAAAAATGCACAAAGATGAAGGAAAGAGCAGGGAAGAAGATACAAGGTTTTTAACATGATTCAGCCAAATCTGGATAGCACCGGACCCTACGTCTATAGTAGCGTATTATTCAAGCGATGTTTTTACAAAGTTATAACACTTAAGTTCTCTTCTCTATTTTGGCAAAGTTTCTGCCTGCGTAATGGTCATCTTTCTTTACAGAAGGCTCCTTCCTCATATTTATAGAGGAGATGAGGGTACAATGGTAATTATATATATAGTAAATTACATCAACATTAAATGTGTCAGACAATATAGACAGACTAAATCTTCTTTTTCGGCTGCTGTAGTTTATCTTCTGTAGGCAAGTCCTAAGTATCCATTGGGTGTGATATGACTTGGTCTCTTGGGGTCTTTAGCTCAGCGAGCTCTCAGGTCGCTGACTGTACCTCGCACGCCAAATCTTTTGGTTTGGAGGCGAGTCTTTCAAATGACAAGGTCAAGCTCGCTCTGTCATGCACGAGCTCAAGCTGAGGTCGCCCCGCGACATAAGATGAAGGCAGAGTGATTCGAATATCCTTCAGGCTGGTGTTTTTGTCGTTCTCAGGCTATCTGCAGGCTCATTCAGGTCGAGCCGATTTTCACATACAACAGAAGAGATTCTCTTTTTGCTTGTGAGAAGGATTGTCTCTATTTTCTGCAATTAAGTTAGTAATTGCTCGTGATCAAGATATTATATCCTAATTTGATGCCTCCACGATTTCTATTTATATTCGGGTGGCCTGTGACATCAAAGTTGTCATATTGACAAATGAGGTTAGAGATGCGAGAGTCCAACACCTAAATAAATAATAGATAGCTTAGTTCTAATATAATTGTGTTGTTTGATGGAGCGTGGTCATTGGCCCTAGATGTGATAATAGCTTAGTGTGCACGTTGGTAAAGAAGGTCATAGGTGTGATCAGTGGCAGACGCAGGATTTTAAACAAGTGAGAGCTAACGACGTTCACTTCTGGCTGGAGGTTCGGAAGAGCTGACTGGATTAGAGGGTTGTCAGAAAGACTGAAGAGCTCGCCGATCAAAAGTGAACATCGCCAGCGACCGAAGAAAGAGAAGAAGATTAGCACGACGCGAATAAATCCTCGACCTGTTGGGCAGCTAATGGAGGACGGAGCACCGAAAAACAACAGTGCAATCACGTCAGAAGTCACCGGAGTCAGCTGTCACGGAGGGGCTCCGAATAGCGAGGAGAAACCAGTGGTGATTCGTGGCTTCGTGCTTCGTGTTCGTGAGGAAGCCGGAAGCTTCCGGAGAAAATCTGAAAATGGGGAAGATGCTCGGGCCAGCTTGTTAAGAAAATTTTATTTATAAATAAAATGGAAAATTTTAGATTTGCTCCCTGAAGTTTGGGCAAACTTATACAAAAGTCCATCTTTAAGAAATGTTTTCAATTTAGTTTTTATCAAATTTTTAATTTAATCCTTCTATTATATTTCTATTTTTAAATAAAAAAAATTGAGTGAGGCTTCGGCCCAACGTAGATCCGCCCCTGGATGTAATAGTCTTTGACCCTAAGTATGCTAGTAATAGCTTAATGTAAACACATTGGCAGACGATTATAAACATGGGGTGCTTTTATAGGGCGAGGCACTTTTCCTATGTTTTACGGGGGACTTTTTATTGTTCTCAATCTTGCATAGTAAGTGGTTGATACTAAGTCCCTTTTGGGAATAAGATGAGGCGTTTTTGCGCATGTTGGTGTAGTAAAGTTTGCAGGCCACGAGGTCTTGGTAGATAAGCTTAAGTATGTTGATAAGGGTGATCGCGGGATCATGATAGGAGAGGCATGAGGTGCATAGAAGCTATATGATTAGGGCAATGGTGAAGTGAAGGAGGCATTCGAATGACATTAAATGACTGTAACTCAGTCAAGAACATTAAGCTAGCTTGTGGGTTATTAAAACCAAGGTAGAGCATCCCATTATAGAAGTGCTGCTGATAGTTTGCATGTGAAGGCCCTTCAGGAAGCCTTAAAGAGAGTTGGGGAATGAGTAGTGATCTCAGAATTTCCACCATCGAGGGGGTAAGATCTTAAATTTATATAGTTACCGTAGTGACTTATGTGCTTGTTCCATCAAGTTCAAACTCTAATGACCCATCATAAGTGAGAAAGTAATTATACTCAGTGTCATATATTTGTGGAAGACAAATTTCTTACTTTAATAATAATATCTGCCCTGTGATACTTTTGTGATCAATCTAATAGGTAATAAGATATAGAGACAGGCTCCTTCTAGATGAAGTAAAGTGACAATGTCTTCGATGAAAAAAAAAAAAGGTAAAGTAAATTGACTCGTAATAAAGAAAATAAAATAAGTGAGTTATTAATAAGTTGAGTGAGGTGAGTAACTCCATAACGAAGAAAGTGAAGTCAATAAATCCATATAATGAAAGCAAAATACGTGGACCCTCGATGAAAAGATTGAGGTGAGTAACCCTGCGACGTGTTGACAGTATTGTCATTGAAGAGATGCAAATATCGTTTAGTGTTAGGGTGAGCCAGTTGCCATAACAAGGAAGGCCCCCACTTGTTTTTTTGTTTGCTTGCATTTAAGTCCTCTACATTTCAAGCGAATTGAGTTGGTCATATGTGTATAAGTTTATGAAGTGTAACATGTGGTATTTTGCTCTTATTGGGAGCGAGTTATCACTAAAGAAATAGATTTTGTCACAAGATCCAATTGCTCTTTGATACTCGAGGAACACTTGAAGTGTTAAAGGTCATGCAAAGTTGAAAAGAAAATAAAATTTGAGCATGAGGAGATAATCTAAATTCAAGTGAGAAAATAAAATATTTAGAATATTCATTTAAACCAAACTCCTTTTGTTTGATTTTTACAAAAATGATTTTAATTTATTATACTTTTACAAATATCTATTTTCTTGGAAGTTCAACTATGCAGCAGAACTTTAACATTGCGACATCTCCGTGAAGGAATAAATACCCTGTCATTTTCTGATTGTATATTCAATCTTCTTTGATTTAGGAACTCAACAGAGGCCAAGAGAATCAAGTTCTACATGTCTTCATATTGTTTTATACATTTTGTTGATGATTTGGTTATTCAACGGTTAATGAAAATTTAAATGAACTGTATTTTTGAGATTTACTGGCTGAAATAGTTTATTGGCTTCTTATTCATAGGATGACATGCCTATACAAAACGGTCATATTTGGAAGGAAATATTTTGTAGCATAGCCAGAAGCGTGGGTAATAATTTAGGTAAAGTCTTACAAATCACAAGAATCTCAAGGCATCGATGCCTCGATTGTCAACACCTGTCCTGCAAACGCAGTCGTTATCAAAAGGTTGAGGAGGACTTTATCAGCTGATATCGGACATTATTTTATTATGTATAAAAATCATGACACAACTCTTTTATAGCGAAAGTAAAAATGAAATTCTGCTTTTGTATTAAGTCGTTGAAGTGTTTGGTGCATTTATACTTAATCATAGCCTAGATAACGTGTTCATTTAAATATGTCTTCGGGGCAATTTGATTTAACTTGAGAAAATAAAATAGAATTAATTCAAATGAGGAGGAATAAAGATAATTATAATTTTTTTTTATTTATTTTATGCAGTTAAGTAATGAAATTATATTATTTATGATTTTTTTTTCTTGTTATTTGATTAGATAGTGATTAATAATAATAAAAGGTAATTAACGATGATAGATAATAATAAATAGTAGTCAACGATGATAAATATTTGGTGGACTATCATCAATAATATAGATAATAATGATGATGGTCAATGTTATTTGATCAGACAGTGATCAACAATGATAGAAGGTAGTTAATGATGAAACAATAAGTGTTTGATGGATAATGATCAATAATGTAGATAATGATGATGGTGGTCAATGTTATTTGGTCAGATAGTGATCAGCAGCGATAAAATATAGTTAATGATGATAGGCGATGGTAGATAGTAATCAACGATCATAGGTGTTTGGTAAGCGATGGTTAATAGTATAAATAATGATGCTAGTGGTCAATGATTATAAATGATAATCAGCGATAGTCAATGACGGTGATCTATAATGACAAGTAATAGTGAATAATGGTTAACAATAGTGATGCTGATGAATAATGATCAAGAGTAAAAGATAGTAATATACAATAGTTAACAATGAAATATGATGGTGAGTGATGATCAATAGTAAAAAATAGTTGTGAGCATGGTCAATAACGATAGGAAGTGATACATTGAGATATCAAAAGTTTTATGAAATAAGATAAGGAAAAAGAGAGAATTTTTTTTTTAAAATTTTTGATAGATATCCTAATCTAAAATCTTAAAAGATAAAAATATTTGAAATAAAAAAATTATTAAAATTAAATAATATTAATAAATTTCATTACACATAAATCAAATATTTAATAAAAAAAATTTATTCCATTAATAATCTGGAAAAAAATTTCAATCAAATACCTCTTTAAAGAATATGGTTTGACTTTATGACAGGGAAAGTTTAAATTAAAGAATAGGCTAAGCGTGAGCCAATGTATATTACATAAAAATAATAGAAACAACTCATTTTAAAAGAGTAAACTATTTTGTCTTAAATTTTATGTGTAATTACGAGAAATAATAGATATTATAGGACTAAAACAAGTCTAACGCAGTTTTAGCTGCCGTCGGCCGAGGTACATCCAATAAATTGGGGGTAGGTGGGTCCTTGTTGTAAAAATACTGTCACTCCCACGTCAATGGTGACTTTTAGAGCACAAATTTTAATGAGGGCCACTTGCAACAAAATGCATAAATGAATTCAAGAAGCATTTGCACCGCCGTCTCGCCCTCATCAATGGTGATAATGTGAACAACCAATATGGAGGATAATATCAATGTTCCTTGAATGTTAAAAGTTGCATTCTGATGTTAACTAGTTTTGAGCTCGTGTTAGATATTTGTAAGATTTAATTTTTTTAAAAAATATTTACATGATCAATTAAATGTTATAAATTTAATATTAAATAACAACACATAAAATATTTTAGATTTATATAAATATTTTATGTATATTGAACAACAAATTTCTTAGCGCAACTTATGAAGTACAACGGTTGGCATAGAACTTATTCCGCAAATTTGAAATTGATATCTAAAGAAGGAAAAGAAAATGAAAAAAAGGATATTTGACTAAAACAGACGTGAGTGGATTTTTACTGAGACTGGATGCATTCGGAAGGGAGAAAGCATTAATTGTGAGTGTGATGGCTATGAGAACAAAATGCAGCAAACTGTAAGGTTAGAAGCTCAACATACCAAGTCAAAATTTCATATAATAATTGTGTCTATATGTCAGTGTTCATATTTTTCTATATCCACACATTAAAAACATTGTATTTATGTATTAAAAATATCATATTCTTATATATGTATTCGCATGTCCGTGTTACCTAGTTCCAAACCAACGAGGATTGAAGCTTGTCTGAAGTAAAATAATGAGGGGTGCTCCCATCCTTTGGATGAAAAAGATGAAAGATGGGGAAGGTATTGATGTTTTAGATTGCTTAAGGCATTTTGATCGGATGGTTGCTAATATTTAGTGACAAGTCATCGGTGGAGTAATCATTAATCACTCGGCTGGTTGATTATGGCTTGATAAAGGACACACGGATGCATTATAGATGACGAATCAGGCCCAAATGGTTGAATATAGCTTGGTAAAGGACATGTGGATGGATTATAAACGATGAAAGATGATTTTAGAAAAGAAAAAAAATATGTAATTTCTTAGTAATTAATTGATTTTTATTCATAAAACTACAGTTTTATTAAGGAAATTTGCTTCCACTCAAACTGAAAGAATTGCTATATATTGTCATGGGTAATGTTACATATACAATTACCTTTATATATTTTAGTATGCAATTTCACAACTGCCTTAATTTGAATCAAATTAATTATATCTAATTTAAAAATTATATAACTACTTTGATTCAAATTATATGAAATACAATGGAAAGAGTAAAAATAACATTATCAAGATTTGCAATGATATATACAATACTTGACAATCTCAACTTAATTTATATCTATATTATTTAATAAAAGAGATTTTTTGAAGACTTTTTCTTCTAGTCAAGTCTGTATTATTTTACTGATGTCATATCATCCTTATTTCTAGTGAAACCACATTATATAGTAACAAATTTAGATTTTATTTGTTATTTATTTATATTTTTATCTTCTTTCAACTTTTTAAAAATTAACACCACACATTATTATAGATAAACATATCTATGTCAATTATTTCATACATTCCGCATTGATTTTAAGACTGGCATCTATTTAAGTAACATAGTAGATAAGAATAATCCACGTTAATTTTTTAATCGATGTGTAAAACAGGAAACAACATTAGTTTCTAATATACAAATAACGTCGTTTTTATATGAAAAAAGTTTTATACCTTAATTTTTTATGCATAATCAATGTTTATTCTTCAACCAAAATGTTGATTTTTATAACAAGCTGATGTATTTTCTTAATCACTAAAGACATCTGATGTATTAAAAAATCGATGTCTTTCATCGAGATAGATTAAAGATGTCGATTATTTACAAAAATCAACGTCTTTAATTGATATAAAGACGTCAGTTTTTAATAAAAAAATGATGTCATTTCTCTTAAAAAAAATCTAATACTAACTATATTTTTTTTTTTACAGAAATATGTTGCTAGTTAGCTATATTTTCACAAAAACTTATTATTTTTTTACATTTTAATAGAAACAACCATCAAACCAAAATATACAATTATCCAACACAATCCTAATTTTAACAAATTCAAACATTTTTATTGAATCAACAAAAAATTCAAGACATTAGAAAACTAAATTAAAATCAAAATATGTTATTTTAACAATAAGCTTATACAATCATTTTATTTACTTTCTAACTAAATTTCTTTAATTGTACTTCTTCTTCAGTTAAACCTTTTCTTATAATGCAATTTCTGACATTGATGAGAGTTTCAGGAAAGAAAATGTTTGAAATGTTGTTGTGTCCAAGTTGCATTTTTATAGTACAATTTAGATAAGAATAAACATATGTACAATAAGCACATAATATATTAAGTAATAGGCATCTAAACTAAAAATTATATATAGTTGCCTACATATATATAATAAACACAATCAATTACATGAAAGAAATTGCATGCCTTAGTTTATCTAATAGGTATAGCTTTAGCAAAAATAAGATCACCTTATTCAGTAGGTTTCATGTGATTAGTGCTCAGCTAAATTCTAGCCAATCTCTAAAAATTAGAGACACTTTTTGCTAATAAACACATAATCAAGTATAATTAAGTATGTGATAGGTGTGGTTTCAGCAAAAACAAGATCACCTAATTCAGCAGGTTTCATGTGATTGATGCTAAGCTAAATTTTAGCCAATCTCTGAAAATTAGAGACAGTTTTTGCCAATAAATACATAATCAAGTATAATTAAACATCTGTTGACGTCGAAATTCAGTTCGTACAGAGGACCCAAACTTCAGCCAACAGGAAAGGATTCGGTGGACTCCTATCCTGCAACCTGGTGTTTAAACAAAGGAGGAAGAAGAAGAATATACAATAGACAATGCAGTTTTTTAACGTGGTTCGACCAAGGTCCTTCTTCGGACCCCTACGTCCACGGTAGCGTGTTATTACTGGAAGATGCTTGCTGTGTACACAGTTTTACAAGAGTTTCTCTCTTGTGAGCTCCATGGCTCAT
>JANHAO010018069.1:0-13741 GCA_026873985.1 Saraca asoca
AAGCAAGTTAGAAAAAGAAAAGAAGAGGAATCAATTCTCTTTCAGTGCCTTCCTCTCTTCCTCCACTACTATCTAGACTTTTTTTTCTACTGCTGGCTGCTATTGTCCTCTACTCTCCTTGCTCCTCTAGGGTTTTTAGCTCCCAAATGTGGTAAAGAATGAATGTCTGAATGTCCCACGTGAGTCTGCTGCTGCTTTTTTGTTCTTTCTTCTTTTGGTTTGCTAATGTAGCCTTCACGCCACTTCAGTATAAAAAATGACAGCTATTCAGCTTCCTCTAGCAAAGTGAAGTCACGTGCACACCTCTGTTGGCTCTTTTTAGTTGTTGTACGACCACTGGACAAGCGTGACCTCCTCATGATTATAACAACTCATTCTCATGCCCACGTGCAAAACCAAGTCCAGAATGATGCTGCGACATGAGCTTGTTAGGTCGTCAATGCAAGGCTTGAGTACGAGGATCGAGTTGCTGCCTGACTGCAAGCTTGTCACAGCATAAACCGCTGCGTGGATCAGGCTTCATGGTTGAGAGCTCGTCCTCGTGCAAGCTTCGAAGTGCGAGCTTTTGAAGTGCAAGCTTCTGAAGTGCGAGGTTCCGAAGTGCAAGGTTTTGAAGTACGAGTGGGTGGCTGTGAGGTTTCGAAGTGTGATTGGGTGGCTGCGAGATTTTGAAGTGCGACTGGGTGGTTGCGAGGTTTCAAAGTGCGATTGCAGTTGGATGTGAGATTGTCACCTTGTGAGCTACTGCATGGCCGAGCTCGAGCTTGTCATAGGACCTCCTCTTTCAAGCCATAGTTAAACCTTAAACATCAGCAAACAATATCAATTCAACTTAATTTTTCCATTAACAAATATAAAATTTTCATAGACAAAACAATAATGCTACTTTAAACAAAATAACAAAAATAACTAATAACACAGATTGACTTATAAAAATTAATCTCAAACTTCAACAATTTAAGTCTAGAAATTATCAAGATAACTCTATTTCCATAGAGTTATCAAGTAATTAAACTAAGTATTATACAATTAATAAATTATTATTTAATATTTTAGGTCATCATTAACTAATAATTAAATAAATGAAATTAATTATTAAGTAATTAAAATAATTAGTAAATAATTAATAAATGCTTATTTAATAATCATTAAGTAAATTAAATAAATAAAATTAATTATTAAGTAATTAAAATAATTATTAAACAATAATGTTTGGCTACAGAAAGGTAGCAGATAAGAGGGAAAGGCTGAAACTGCCTTCCTTTGTTGTGGATGGTTAGACTCCTATCTTTGGGACAAAATATCTAAAACACAGGGCCCTTCCAATAAATAATGGGCATCTACTAAGAGGCCCATCAACAATAATCATCATTAGATTGTTGTGTTGCCAAATAAATATTTTTTTCCTATATTCAATATAAGCTTCAGAGCTTATGTTTTCAAATTTCTAAGTGTTGTGTTTCCCATTCTAGCCTTTCTACGAAGAAGCCTTTCATAAGCTAATGCACTATGCTCTTATCATTGGTAAAAGAAATAGTACAATGAAAAAGGACAAAACTTTGCATCAAACACTTCATTTACTATAAGCCAAGTCATAGACAATTAGCTAGCAACAGGCTTTCCTTTTGTAACCATCAAAATAGTACTAACTTAATCTAACTACCTACGAATTAATGTATTTATTATATTAATAATTTTCTTTTTAATTGTAATATCCTAAATTTACTAAAATTAATTTCGATAATAAAATGACTTTTCAAAAAATCTAAAAAGTTGAATTTGAAAGTTTTGAGTCTCTCGGAATAGTAAATAGAAATGAAATGTCCAAATATAGTAAAATTGAATTATGTGAATTTATGGAATCCTTAGAAAGTAGGGATTTCCTTTTCGACTGGTTGTAGAATAAATTTGAGTTTTCAAGATTTAATTTCTAGAAAACTTCAGAGAAAACTAAACTAGGGTTATGGGTACCCAGCAAGTGTAAAATTATAATAATTACAAAGATAATTAATTTAATTAATATCTGTTAACATTTTATGACCACTGGTGATTGGTGAGTATGTTAAATCTAAACTCAAAGTTGAGGAAATAGAAAAAGTTTATAAAAGAAAATTTGGTCAACTTGAAGTCAAAGGTCAATTTGACATAAAATTTCCCATTTTACCCTTAACATAGTCAGTTTCTTTTCCCTTTTTCTGGTCATTTTCAATTGCATCCATGCAATACTTCATCTTCAACAAGAAAGCTTACACTCTCTCTTTACATATCTTTCTTTCTCTTTAAGTAAGTATTCAATCCTTCATGTTAATTTCTTATATTTTTACTGCTGATTCCTCTCTTCTTCCTCTTCAATTTGGTACCAAAATCTTGTCTATTCACTAAGTATAATTTGAGTTATAAATTTTTGAATCCAAAAGTGACTATTTATTTTACTATTCAACCTATGACCACACATGATTTTTTGATGTTTTAGAGCCTGTATCTTTTATTTCTAGCTTATTTCTATGGAGTGATACCACAATCTAATAGTAATTGATTATTTGATGAAAGAAAACCTTAAAAAATTCAAGAAGCTAACATGTTCTTCTTTCTTGTTCTTGAAGAGAACTGAAGATCTTTGTTAGATTAGTAGTGATCTCTTGTTTCTAGTCTTTGGCAAGTGAATGTTACTTTTCTTATGAATTAAAATGTGAATATTTGATTGTGATCCATTGAATGTTAGTGTAAGTTGAAGAAAATGGGTATTTGTGATTGTATAGTAAAGTTTGTGTTTAATTGCATTTGTTATATAAAATTTGGTTTCATGTTTGAAAAAGCTGGAATTTATGCTGGTTTAAGCTTTTGAAATAATAATATGTTGAATCTATATCATTTGGTGCAAATTAGATAATTTTTCCCCTGTTTTGTTTACTGTTCTACAAAATCAGAGTTCACAAGTTGAATCACACTATTTTACAATAAAGCTACAATCATGCTTGTGAAAACTAAGTTACGTTATGCCTTGCGATCTGAAATGAAAATATAACTAGTTTTTTTATGATTCAAATTGACCTTTCCTACCCTGTTTTTCGATTCTAATCATGATTTTGATTACATAGTTATTTTGGACTTCCCAAAAGGTTGTAGTTTTTGGTGAGTAGACTTGCATTTTTGTATTGAATCCTTACAAGTCAAATTAAACCCTTTTTATTTGACCCTCATGATTCTGATCACAAATCTGCTTGTAGTTCAACAACGATCATGCTCACAATTTTAATTGCACTTCCAGATTTCTATACCCTATTTAGCTTAAATTCATTTTCTCTTAGAAAACTCTTATCTCCTTGATCTTATCTCGTGTACACCTCAACCAATTACCAATATGGTTGTCAATATGTTTTGAATGAGAAAATTATAAGCTAATATCAATCAATCTACTAATTGTGTGTGTGTATATATATATATATATCTATATTAAGGATATAACAACAATTTTTATAGTTATGGTGATAATGTGACAAAGAATATGTGATATAATTGTTATGAGATATGATATTATTTGAAACCTTGAAATTTTCCATAAGACATGGAATGATGAATGATGTTATTGAAATGTAATTGATGCGATGAGATAGGGTACATAAACCAGATCCTGGATTTGCGCGTTTTATTATGGTGTGAAGGACAAGGCAGAACCTGGAAGGATAAGGCTGGATAGGAGTAAAAAGGAGAATCTTGATTATTATTATTTATTTTACTCTTTCCCTAAATTGTTATTTTGAGAAATATTAAATGAGTTATAAAGTGACTTGACAAGTGATGATGGATGATAATGACTTGAGGCCATGACTTATGACTTGAATAATATACCTGGTATGAAATATGATTATATGACTATGATGTACATATGTATTGTCCTTGTTGAGAAATTCATGAGTTAGGTATGAATTTATCTCATTGAGCCCTAGACTCACCCTTTTGTAGACTATTTTTTAGATTCTTAAGAAATCACAGTCATTCCTTCTCTGAAAAGTAAGAATGAATAATGACTCAATAGAGATCACTGTTGATGTCTTCACGCCTACCATTAAGTGTCCTCTAGGAGTATATTAGATTAAGATCGATTATATCATCATTTTAAATCTAACTTTTTGGTTGCCTTGCCTATAAGGAGATATGAGGGGTGGAATAGGGTTTTCGTATAAGCTGGTTAATATTTGATGCGGAACTTTGGAAACATGTAGCAAAATGGTGAACTAATGTATAAAAGGGCATGTGCTTGTTGGGCATTACCTTGGTACATAATATAAATATGTTTATATTCCAATTTGTCTATCCTACTTTTTACAAGCTTATTAATTCTAAACCAACCAATCAAGATTACATGAATGTGATGTGAAAGTATGAATGTGGTTATGAGTAGGAAAGGATAAAAGAGATAGTAGTGATAGGTTGAAGGTTGGTGATTATCAATCAGTGATTGATATTCATGTCGATCGTGGTTAAGAATTTGGATTGTGACATTTTTGGTATTAGAGTAACGCTTAGGTTAAGCCTATGAGCATAGGCTTGTATGTTGAGTCGTTTAGAGTTGTATGGTGGTGGTGGTGGTTTCATCAAATGTTAATAGGAATAGTACTAGTAACAAGTTTGCACCCAGCAACACATATTGTTGATACCATTCTCATTGACCTTGTGAAATATGTGTCCACATTAACAATGTTAAATTGGAACCTTTTGTATGTTCTAAGAATTTGATTAATTTTTTGTTGCAAACTATGGTGAAAACTAGAAGATAGGAAGGTCAAAAGTTTGAATCTGATAATGAAGGGTCATCCATTGGATAAAATAGTCCACACTATGAAGTTGGTGATAATCCTGAATCCCTAAAAGGGTAGAAAATTTAGTACTTGATACATGTACTAACACAAAGCCAAAAGTTCAGAATAGAGAGCCTAATAGGAGTAGGTGAAATGAAAGAATTCAAACCTCTCTTGCTATAAATAAACAAGAGAATAGATTATGAATCATTGACAAGTTTTTAAAACTAAAACCACCTCAATATGCCAAAACATATCCTTTTGTGGACCTATATCAATTTCTTGATCAAATTGAAAGATATGGTAGGATGTTGCAGTGTCTGAAACCTTTATTAATAGAATCGATAGGGTATCAATTAGATGACTTGGCATATTACTAGTACATAAGAGCTATCGAGGGGCTAGATATTAATGATGAACCATTAGCTTGGGCAATGTTCCAAGAAAACTTCATTGACCATTTTCTTCCTCCCAGCTTTCGACAAGCGAACGCTTGGAAGTTTGAAACTTTGTAACAAGAGAACCTATCCATAAGTGAGTACGATACCAAATTTACTTGACTTTCATGATATGCATCTCACTTGATTCCTAATGAAATGATGAAGGTAGAAAGGTTTGTGCAAAGGCTTTGTGATTATTACTTTGATCGTGTCAAATTTAATGTAGACACAACATACCAATAAGCCATAACCAAGCCTTGCAAGTTGAATTGAGGTCTAAGGAGCGTTTGAAAAGGGGAAGTGTTTTTTGGTTGTAAAAAGAGAGATCAATTTGATAGAACCACTATTTCATCTAATGGAAAACTAGCTCTAGCTCATAGAACACCACCTAGTGGGTGGAAAGGGAATTTCATTGGACCACCTTGATGGCAAAATTCATTTGCAAGAAGCAATATATGAGGTTAATTAGTTTTAACTACTTATGTTCCATTCCACAGAAGAAATACACCTTTGAGTCAGGGAAACTCCAACATTAATATGCCATGATGTAAGGTTTGTAATACAAATAATCATGGACCACATAGTAGAGATCTAATGGGATGTTTTCAATGTGGATAACCCAAACATAGAGTGAGAGAATGTCTTGTGAAAGTAAGTGTTCCAAGATATGCCGCACGTTATCAAGCTTGACCTCAAAGTCAATGAATAACACAATCTACAGCTTCAATAAGAGCACTAGCTATGTCTAATAGGAGTGATAGAAGAGGTAATTGAGGGAGAAACCCTAGTAAAGCTATAGCAGGAATCTTCAATCTTACTAGATAAGTGGCCCAAGCATCGAATGCTGTAGTCTCAGGTACTTTGAAAATTATATGATTTACTAGCTCGGGTATTATTTAACCTTGGAGCTACTCACTCTTTTATTGTGAAGAACTTTGCCACTAGTAGTGACTCTAGTTGGCAAGACCCTTTTAGCCAACTGTTTGTTTAGAGACTGTGCTATGATAATAAGAGATAAGCAAGTACTTGCAAATCTAGTTGTATTAGACATGGTTGATTATGATGTAATTCTAGGTATGGATTGGCTTTCTCGATACCATGCGTGCATGAATTGTTTTAATAAGATGGTTACATTTCATGTGGTTGAATTTTCACTTGTAACGTTTAAAAGAGAATATGTAGCTGATATAGCTAGTTTGATTTCTAGTGTGCAAGCTTGGAAATAGCTAAAAAAAGGGTGCATAACTTATTTAGCTATGGTGAAAGACTTGGAGCATCTATTCTATATAAGAGTGAGGTTCAAGTGATATGTGAGTCCTTTGATGTGTTTCTTGATGATTTACCCAGATTACCACCGAATAGGGAAATCGAGTTTACGATTGATCTAGTACCCAGCACAAACCTATTTGCATACCTTTTTATCATATGGCATTAATAGAGCTAAAAGATTTGAAAACTCAACTACAAGAATTGGTTGATAAGGGCTTCATTCATCCGAGTATTTCACCGTAGGGAGCACCCCGTGCTTTTTGTCAAAAAGAAGGATGGAATATTATAGTTGTGTATTGACTATCGTCAGTTGAATAAGGTGACTATCAAGAATAAATATCCCCTTCCTATACTGATGATTTGTTTGATCAATTACAAGGGGTAAGATATTTTTCAAAGATAAACTTGAGATCTAGATATCATCAGTTGAAGATTCGTAGGGCACTATGAATTTCTCAATGTCAACTGGGCTGACAAATGTCCTTGCTGCTTTTACAAACTTGATGAATCACATCTTCAAACAATTTTTGTGTAAGTTTGTGGTTGTGTTTATCAATGATAGCCTAGTATACTCTGAAAGTGAGGAAGAACATGACCAACATCTAAGAATAGTGTTGCAAAATTTGTGGGAGTATAAGCTTTATGTGAAATTTTCCAAATGCAAATTCTAGGTGACTATTTAAGTTTCTCGATCATGTCATGTCACAAGAAGGGATATGAGTTGATTGTTAGAAGGTAAAAGCCATAGAAAATTTGCCCAAGCCTATGATGGTCACAAAAATTTGAAGTTTCTTCAGATTAGCTGGATACTATAAAAAATTTGTCATGGATTTCTCCAAGATTTCTGTATTGTTGACTTAGTTGACTCGAAAGGGAGTGCAATTTGAATGGACTCCTACATGTGAAGAAAGCCTTTAAAAGCTAAAAGATGCTTGACGATAGCTCTAATATTGGCATTACCACTTGGATCATGCAACTACATAGTGTATTTGGATGCTTCATGAATTGGACTTGGATATGTGTTGATGCAAAATGGAAGAGTAATTATGTATGCGTCATGATAATTGAAGAAACATGAGTAGAATTATCTTATGCATGATTTGGACATGGTAGTAGCATTCTTTGCTTTAAAGATATGGAAGCATTATTTGTATAGAGAGAATACGAAATTTATACGAGCTATAAAAGCTTGAAATATTACTTTGAGTAGAAAGATCTTAATCTTCAATAATGAAGGTGGATAGAGTTGGTAAAAGATTATGAATGTTGGATAGTGTATCATCTTGACAAGGCGAATGTGGTAGCGGATGTGTTAAGTTGTAAATCAATAAGTAATTTGGCTTGTCTTCTTTCCAAAGAAGAAAAGTTAGTGTGTTTTTATGCATAATTTGAGAAGCTTGGCATGCAACAAGGAGTTTTGAATCAAACCTTAATTTTAGCTCACATGAGTATACAATCGGTGATAGTTGATCGTGTTAAGGAAACTTAGAAGCAAGACCCATAATATCAATCCATCAAAATTTTGGAATGGAAATGGGAAAGAATAATGATGGACTTTTTAGTTGCATTGTCAAAGTCACTAAAAGGTTATGATTCGATTTGGGTTATCATTGAGTCTAACCAAATTAGCTCATTTTTTACTAGTCAAGATGACTTACTTGGCTATTCAATATGCGCAAATATACCTGGATCGGATAGTTCCTTTACATGGTATGTTATTAATGATCATTTCAAACCATGGAACTTAATTTACCTCTCACTTTTGGCAATCATTTCAACAAGAATTGGGTACTCAATTGCGATTTAATACAGCTTTTCACTTGCAAATGGATGGTTAATCAGAGTGAATGACCCAGATTTTGGAAGACATGCTTCAGGATATACATGATGGAATTTGAGGGGTGTTAGGAATAGCATTTGCCACTTATTGAATTTTCCTACAACAATAGTTATCAATCTAGTATCCTAATGGCACCATTTGAGGCGTTGTATGGAAGGAGATGCAGATCTCCGATAGGTTGGTTCGAGCCTAGAGAGGTGAAATTGTTAGAACTAGATCTTGTAGCAAACACCATTAAGAAGGTGCAATTGATTCATGGTTGAATGAAGGTGGCCCAAGACTAGCAAAAATTGTATTTGAATAAGAAAAGAAGGGAATTAGAATTTGAGGTTAATGATCGATTGTTTCTTAAAGTATCTCCTACGAAAGGAGTCATGCACTTTGGTAAAAAGGGAAAATTGGCGTCATGATATATTGGACCATTTCAAATTATCAAGCGTATAGGAGCTATGTTATATCAATTAGAATTGCTAGTTGAAATGCAAGGAATCCACTTGGTATTTCATGTTTACATGCTGAGCAAACATGTTTCAGATGAATTCCATATAATCAAGGAGGAATCACTTTGATTAGACATTAAATTGACCAATGAATAGCAACCTCTGACTATTCTTGATCAACAAATTTGGAAGTTGAGATCTAAAGAAGTTGCTATGGTCAAGGTGTTGTGGAGACAACATGATGAGAAAGAAGCTATGTAGGGATTGGAATATGATGTACAAGAAAGGCACCCCTAATCATTAGATAAGACCACCTACAAAATTATTTAGTATAATCATTGTTGTTTTATTTTGTTATTAATTTATCGTCATTGTTCAGAATTTAAAGATGAATTCTTTGAAGGGGGAGAATGGTAATACCCCAAATTTACTAGAATTAATTTCGATAATAAAATGACTTTTCAGAAAATTTTAAAAGGTGAATTTGAAAGTTTTGAGTCTCTTAAAATAGTAAATCTAGAGAAACAAAGTGTTTGGATATAGTAGACATGAATTATGTGAATTTATAGAATCCTCAGAAAGTCTGGTATTTCCTTTTTGACTAGTTATAGAATAAATTTGAGTTTTCAGGATTTAATTTTTGAAAAAATTTTAAGGAATTGAAACTAAGGTTATGGGTATCTAGTGAGCATAAAATTATAGTTATTACAAAGGTAGTTAATTTAATTAATTTGTGTTAAAATTTCATGGTCATTAGCAATTGGTGAGTATGTTAAATCTAGACTAAAAGTTAAGGAAATAGGAAAAGTTTTCAAAAGAAAATTCGGTCAACTTGAAGTTAAAGGTCAAATTAACACAAATTTTTACATTTTTCCCTTAATAGGGCCAATTTTTTCCCCTTTTTTTGGCCATTTTTGGTTGTAACCATGCAACATTTCATCTTCACCAAGCAAGCTTACACACTCTCTTTACATCTCTCTCTCTTCAAGTAAGTATTCAATCTTTTATGTTAATTTCATATATTTTTATAGCTGATTCCTCTTTTTTCCTCTTCATTTTGGTACCAAAACCTTATTGATTCACTAAGTATAATCTGAGTTACAAATTTTTGAATCCAAAAGATACTATTCATTTTATTGTTTAACCCATGAACCCATATGATTTTCTGATGTTTTTAGAGCCTAAATCTTTTATTTCTAGCTTGTTTCTATGCAGTGAAACCATAATTTAACAGTAGTTGATTGTTTGATGAAAGACAAATATTGAAAAATTCAAGAAGCTAACATGCTCTTCTTTTTTGTTCTTAAAGAGCATTAAAGATCTTTGTTAGATTAGTGGTGATCTCTTGTTGCCAATCTTCGGTGAGTGATTCTTACCTATCTTATGAATTAAAATATGAATATTTGATTGTGATCTACTGAATGTTAGTTTAAGTTGAAGAAATAAGTATATGTGATTGTATAGTAAAGTTTGAGTTTGATTGCATTTGTGATATAAAATTTGGTTTCATGTTTGAAAAGCTAGAATTTATACTTGTTTAAGCTTCTAAAACAATGATATGTTGAACTTGTATGATTTAGTGCAAATTGGATGATTTTTCCCTTGTTTTGTCTAAGTTCATGGCTGAATCACACTATTTTACATAAACCCATGATCATGCTTGTGGAAACCAAGCTATGTTATGCTTTACGATCCAAATTGGAAATATAATTAGTTTTTTGTGATTCGAATCAACCTTTCCTACCCTATTTTTCGATTCTAATCATGATTCAAATTGTGAAGTTATTTTGGACTTCCCAAAAGGTTGTAGTTTTTAGTGAGCAAGCTTGTATTTTGTACTAAATCTTATGAGTTAGATCAAACCTTCTTTATTTAACCCTTATGATTTTGATTGTGAATCTACTCGTAGTTCAACAACGATCATGCTCACGATTTTAATCACAACTTCGAATTTTTATATCCTATTTAGCTTAAATTCATTTTTCTCTTAGAAAACTCTCATCTTCTTGATCTAACCTCATATATATCTCAACCAATTACTAATATGGTTGTTAATAAGTTTTGAATGAGCAAATTATAAGCTAATATCAATTAATATACTAATTGTATATATATATATCTATATTAAAGCTATGACAACAATTCTAATACTTATGGTGATAATGTGACAAATAATATGTGATATAAGTGTTATAAGATATGATACTGTTTGAAACCTTGAAATTTCTCATGAGACACGGGATGATGAATGATGTTATTAAGATGTGATTGATGCAATGAAATGAGATATATGAATCGAATCCTGGATCTACATATTCATTATGGTGCAAGGAATAAGGCAGAACCTGGAGGGATAAGGCCGAATAGGTATAACAAAGAGAATTTTGATTGTTATTATTTATTTTGTTCTTTCCCTAAATTGTTATTTTAAGAAATATTGAATGAGTTTAAAGTGACTTGATAAGTGATGATGGATAATGATGGGCTTGAGCCTATAACTCATGACTTGAATAATATGCCTGGTATGAAATATGATTATATGGCTACAATGTACAAATGTATTGTCCTTGTTGAGAAATTTATAAGTTATGTATGAATTTATCTCACTGAGTCCCATATTCACCCTTTTGGGCATTATTTTTCATATTCTCAAGAAATTGCAGTCATTCTTTCTTCAAAAAGTAAGAATGACTAAGGACCTAATGGAGATCACCATCGTTGTTTTCACCACTACCATTGAGAGTTCTTTAGGAGTATATCAGATTAAGATCCATTATATTATCATTTTAAATCGAACTTTTTGGTTGCCTTGCCTTTAAGGAGATATGATGGGTGGGGTAGGGTTTTCCTCTAAGCTAGTTAGTAGGTGATGTAGAACTTTTGGAAATATATAGCAAAATGGTGAACTAATGTTTAAGGGGGCATGTGCTTGTTGGGCAATGCCTTTGTGTATAATATAAATATGTTTATATTCCAATGTGTCTATCCTACTTTTTACAAGCTTATTAATTCTCAACCAACTAGTCAAGATTAAGTGAATGTGATGTGAAAGTATAAATGTGATTATGAGTAGGAAAGGATAAAAGAGATAGTAGTGATAGGTTGAAGGCTGGTGATTATCAATTGGTGATTGATATTCACGTTGGTTATGGCTAGAAATTTAGGTTATGACATGTTGCATAACAGTCTTAATTCAAATAGTGAGTAACAGTTTACTACACATATATATTGTTTTATTGATATGAGTTGGTGAGCTTTTATGAACTTCATTAGCAAGAGATGGTACAATCTCACAACTAGATATAACATTAAAAAGAGAAAAAGAAATGGATACATACTTATTCAAAACCAATTTACATGTCATAAACCACAATTTTACATACACAAAGCAAAAAAAAGAAACAAAATACAAGTCTACATGTGCAATAGAAAAATAAAATTCCAAACAATCCAATATACACACATAAACTAGAAAATCCAACTACTTTTATGACAACCAAACACAATATTTATCTAACTTGAAAGTAATGCCAACTTACCTAATTATGAGGCCAAATCCAAAAAAGATATGAGCTTCTTAGACAAGTTTTTAATCTGGACTTCTCAGACTTGATTATGTTTTAATGCTATCTTCATTTTGTCTTCATGCTATGTAGTCAAAACTTAAAAATACAAAGGTGCAACAAAATGGTAAGGTATGAGAAATATATAGAAGAAGCCAAATGTTGTATATCATAAGCCCATAGTGAAATTAAGGCAAAATGTAATGAGAAAATGGTAGGATAATTTTAATCAAATTGACCTTATAAAGTGAAATCAATTTTGCTCTAGATACATTATTTATACAATTCAAAAATTATAAATGATAAGAAGCACAAATTAAACTACTCAAGAAATTAAAATATGCTTCTTTTAGTGGTAGATAAACCTACCGCATTATCATGTTTCTTTTTCTAGGCCTAAAATGGTAGCATAATTTAAATCACAATTAGTAGCAAGCATATCATGCATGTCTTACATTAATATCATGCCCATTATTCCACATTATTGTCAACAATCAAATTAAAAAATATTTAGACAAAAGAAATGCATATACATGCAATTTGACTATTATATTACTAAACTCAAACCTGGTTTGCCTTGATTTAATTAAATTAGCTATTCTTTTACTCTTAAAGAAATATTATTGACTTTCCAATAGAGGGTAACTTTTTAGTTAAATATCTAGATGAAGAGATGATAGCCTTCTGTCTAGGTAGGATCAGGTGAGTTAAATAAATCTTGGATGCCCACAAGAATTTGCTTCACAATTATTGCTAATCTCCACCCCTACAACTAACAAATATTCCAAAGTAGCCATTTCCCCGTAAGTCTATAAATTATGCAATATATACTAATTAAATATAAATGTTCAAATTGTTAAGCATTTATCAGGATTCAAGAACATTTACTTACATTGTCCTCATTAAGAATAGACATGTAAACAGTTCCATATGGGTAGACATTACGATGGAAGAAACCTTCCGGAAATTTACACTTTGGAGGTTTGTTAGGGTAATCTTCATTGAAATGAAGTGTTAGTGGAAAATAACTGTCCTCTTAATCGGTTTGCACCAATTTGCATAGAAAGAGTAGCAATGAAGATTAATAACACAATATTCATGCATATAAAGAGTTGCCACTAAAGTTAATGGATCAAGTAGATCTTGAATTGACATAGTCCAAAGCTTAAATGTTGATCTAAAATGTAATGCAATTACAATTCTAGGTAGACATCATTGAAGTTATAATGAGTTTCCCAAGTAGTTACTGGTATTAGAAATAAATTCAAAGAATGTTATCAAAACTTGTTATATATATATAATGTCTGTTAGCCTTAGGGAGATTGTTAACCCTAAAGGAGATTCTAACCCTAAATTTATTTTGATGTTGAAGAACAATTTGTCTTGTTAT
>JANHAO010018070.1:0-13743 GCA_026873985.1 Saraca asoca
ATCAATATTAGGAAGAGGATAGGAAAACTAGCCAATGCATTGAGCTTTTGATATGTTGTTTGCTTGGCTGAATCTTGACTACTTAAGATAGATTCATTAATCATTCCAAGGCTTTTTATTATGATTATCAACAATTGAATAAACATTTAGTGATCAAGGATGCATTAACTTCAAGCTAGTTAATTTCCTTGGCTGGTTGCTTATTTATTTGTTATTCTATTTTGTAGTTTCTATTAGTGTAGTTGTTAAATTAGTTTCTTCCAACCCCCCTTTTATTTTCAGCTCCTAATTGATTGATATCATCTAACAAATGATCTTTGGGTTCGACCTGGTGTTGCCATATACTATAAGTAGTTAGGTAACTCAATTTTATAAATTTCTAATTTGATCGGTGTCGACAACCACGTATCAGTGAGCTGATGCCTTGCTATGGTGATCTTAATGCTTTTTAAGCTGGGCTTGCCTATTGAGATTTTACCAACCTATTTATATGGTTCCAAAAATACCTACAATAAAAACCTTAATACCTCAGAGGCAAATGTTACTCATTTCATCTATGTTCCATTTATTTACTTAATATCTTGATTTTAAGATAAATTTAAGTGATTATTAACCTCTAGGGCTTTAATTTGTAATAGAAATTTCTGAGTTTTTGAAATTTATTTCTTTTCATCTAAAAAATTTATAAGTGTTCTAGAGTTAACTAACTCGAGGTTAGCAAGAGTGGGAGAACTCTTGTGTTTTCTTCTTTTAATGAGATCTTTTCAAAGGGTTTTATGATTGTAGGGATTACAATCATTCTAAAAGCTTTTCCTTGTACTTGATTCAAACTTAGAGGGACAAATCTTAGTAAATTCAAGCTCGATTTAAGCTTGAAAGTGGATGTATACCATGGAGACGATTTTTTAAAGGGGGAAACACTATAAATTTGCATTTGAATCTCTATATCCCTATTTTTTTTCTGCACTCCATATTGTTGATCTTCACTGTTATTCATATTAAAGTTACGATGTTGATATTATGAATGATGATTTGTTAAGAATATTGCATAAAGTTATTTATCATTTGTTTCCAAGTGGTTAACTTTTATAAAATTTGAAAAGGGGATTTTGAAAGATGCTTTCAAAATTGTAAAATTCTAAAACCAATTCACCCCTTTTGCTCTAATCTAGGCTACATTTGGCATCAGAGTAAGGCTTTTGGTATCAAGGTGTAATCGCCTTAAAAGGATTTAATCTCTTTGAATGGTTTTAGCATTTCACCCGAGTGTCCTCTGATGAACAAACCCCCTAGGTTCAATGGGCAACACTATGTATATTGGAGACAAAAGATGAAAGATTTCATCAATGCTATTGATATTGACATGTGAAAAATAGTGGAAAGTAAATATAATCTTCCGACCAAAATTAAAAATGACATAACCATTTTGAAACTTAAAAGTGATTGGAGTGAAGATGAGAAAATGAAACACCTAATCGCTTCTAAGGTCAAAAGGATTGTATCTAATTCTCTATGACTGAGTGAGAATATTTAATGTCTTAAAAAAATAAATAAAATAAGAAAATAAGTATAAAATATATTTTCTTATGGACTAAAGTGAAGAATTTGAAATTTTGTTAGGACTATAATGCAATTTTCCCTTTTTCGGGAGGGCCTTATTGAAGCCAATGCAAAGTCAATGGGGTTAATGTGTAATTTTCCCATTTGACCTTGTGTATAATATTTTTCCCCACGCATTTACACTTCTTCCCGAAGCTTCCCCTGTGTCTTCTCCTTCTTAGCCGAACTCCATCGCTCATCACCAGCCATTTCTTCTTCTCTACTTAGTGCCATTGCCATCCGGTGAAGCTCTAATTAGTCACCTCTCTCTTTATCTGGTGCTTCATTCTTTTTTTGCACAGCCAGTAGCTCGATTTTTCCTTTTTCTTCGACTGGTTTGGCTAGCTACCTCCACTAACACACCAGTAGCCTTTCAGCTCACGACGAGCTGCTTACTGACCCTTTGAACTTCGATGAGTATTTCTAAATCATTAGATTTATTTTATGGCAATCTTACAGCTCGTTTCCAAGAAATTTGCCATGAAACCCTTAATATACTAGTTGAAAGAAAATTGAAATTTTCTTCTTATTTTGCTTGAAATTCCTATTGAAGGATTTAGCACACCGACGTTCACTTTTTAGAGCTCCAGCTGATTTTGCAAGTAGGTAGCTATATGATCAATTTGAGAATTTTAGCTTTAGATATTGAAGTTGAATATCAAGGTTGGATGGTGTGCTTAGCTAAAGAATCTTTAATCTAAGCTTAAATGCTAATTTTAACATTGATTATACCCAACTAAATTAAATAACTTAATCACTCCAAGTGGGTCGATTTAGCATTTTAAGGGACAATTAGACCATTCTAAGAAGTGTTTAAGATGAGTGGATGATCCTCTTCATTTAATAATCTTATTTATAAATATGAAATAATTTTAGCATATGGAACATTATGATTCTTTTGAAATAATGGGATTTCCTTATATATCGTATATTGTATATGCATATGAAAATGACTTACCGTGATAAGTTATACATTTTTATTTTAATTTGTATTATTGGAATTGATGATACCATCTTTCTATGTGATGAATGGACATAAAAATGCAATAGTAGGTTTATGTATATTTTGATAAATGTTGCTTAGTTGAATAAGAATTTTCATGCTACGTGATGTTTTTAGATTTGAGATATTGGACCTATTGAGAAATTTATTGGTAACGCTCAAATGCACTTATGAATATGAGAATAACTCGGGCAAGAGTGAATAAGAGGGGAAATGTAGGGATATATATATATATATGTTCATGAGCATCTGACAGACATGTTAGATGGTTTATGATAATGATTATGTTTATCTTGTGATAGTTACTTCTTAAAATTTATTCTTTGGGAAATTCAGTTGAATGTTTTACCATGTTGAGTTTTAATGGAATTTTAGAAAGCTTATTAATTTTTCTAATATTTACATCATGGTGAATATATTTTCCATAGTAGTATACTTTGATGCTTGCCTTTAAGTCATTGAATATCATATTTCTAGTTTACTTAATTTCTTTTGATGGATGAAGTCTTTTTGAATCCTATTGTGAGATTTTGACATTTCAACAAGTAAGTATATTTTCATGGCTATATATATACGTTGGAACATGATTTATAAATGAGGTTTTAGCTTTTATGGGATTATTTACTCACTGAGTTTCTTTGAAATTCACTCCTTTTCTTTAATGTTTTTCAGAGCCTGAGGATACACCCATAATGCCTCCATCCCATACTGGTCCAAGATCTGTTCATTGATTGAATGGACGCCTTCTACGAAGATTAAAGGTATAACAATGGTAGAATGTTTTGGCAATTGGTAGAAATGTGTTAGCATGTGTTTTGGTTGTTGGATGCCCAATAGGATATAAAGATTGTGTAATCTAGGCCACTGCCTTTTGTTATGTTGTTATACACTTTGTGATGGGTGTGTAGCCCTTTTTTATTTGTATAGGTCTTATGCTCAAAAGTTTGGAAAATAGAGGAAATTCTGCCAGATTTTCGATAGAAATGAATATGCTTATATTTGATTGTGTTGATGTGATTATGTGTCTTAGAACATTATCTAACATTGTCAGGTTTGTAGGGGGTTTCCTAACGGTAACCTTCTATGCCGGTCATGTGTTATGGATTGGGGCGTGATAGTATGTGAGCGTATCCAACTATTCTACTATTAAAGACATGAGAGATACATTCAAAATTGCTCACGTAGGTATAACCCAAGTCAATGTTTTAAAGGTTTAGAAGTTTGTTTCACAATATAAACTTTTCAAAATGAATGATGTAGGGCCAATCAAGGATATAGTGTAAAGGTTCACTACAATTGTCAATCATTTGAAGATTTTTAGTAGAAAATTCAAAAACACTAATTTGGTTCACAAAGTTCTTCACTCCTTGACCATTGAATGGCAATCAAAGATTACAGCTATTAAAGATTCAATGAAGATGGCAATGCTAACATTGTAAGAACTATTTAGGAAATTGGAAGAGCATAAGATGGAACTTAAGAGGTATTCAAAAAATGACGATAATAGAAGAAAGAAAAATCTAACCCTTAAAGCTGTAAGAACTTTTGAGGAGGAAAATGATGATTTGGAAAATTTGGAGGATTTCAATGATACATTTATAGAGGATGATTTGGCTTTTCTTACTAAAAAGTACCAAAGACTCTTGAAAGCTCACAAAATTGCTCGTAGATGAAAAGCTCATCCCCCAAGAAGGAATGCAAACAAAGGTGAACAAAATATTCCTTCTACTCCTACATTTTTTAAGTGTAAGAAGCTAAGGCATATCAAACTCGATTGTCCTGTGTATCACAAGAGACTATTGGAGAATGAGAGAAAAAAAAATAAGAAACTGAGTAAAAAGCTCACCTTGCCATATGGGGAGATGAAGATATGAATTCCGCTTGTGATGATGAGAAAGATGAAGAGACATTACTTCATCTCATGGCAATGGAAGATGAGAATGTTGAGGTAAACGATGACAACTCTATCCAATCTACTGATGATGTTGATGATTTATATGGTGAGCTATATGATGATTTGCTTAAGGACAAAGAATGTTAACCTTTCAAAGAAAATCATTGGTTCTTTGGAAGTTAACAATTACAATTTGCAAAAAGAAAATAATGAGTCCTTCAATAAGGCTAGATCTTGATGAAGGAGGTAAGAAAGTTTTGAATAACAATCATTTTAATGTGTGTGTTTTACTTTCACTATAAATGCTTACTTAATTTATTTACTTGATTTCTTGATTTTGATCTAGATTTGAGTGATTCTTAACCTCTAAGGTTTCAATTTGTAATTTGAACTTCTAAGTTCTTGAAATTTTAATTTTTCATCTAAAAAATTTATGGATATTCTAGGGTTAGCCAACCCTAGGTTGGTAAAGGTACAATCGCTATTGTGTTTTCTTCTTTGAGTGAGATTTTCTTAAAGGGTTTTACAATTGTATGGGTTACAATCGCTGTAAAAATTTCTCCTTGTGCCTGACTCAAACTTGGAGGAGCAAATCTTAGTAGATTCGAGCTTGGTTTAAGTTTAGAAATGGATGTATGCCTTGGAAATCTGCATTTGAATATCTCTATCCTTACTTTTTTATTTTCTGTACCTTATATTGTTTATTTTCATTGTTGTTCATTTTAAAGTTGTAATTTGATATTATGAATGATGGTTTGCTGAGAATAATGTGTGAAGTTATTTATCATTTATTTCCAAATTGTTAAATTTTATAAAATTTAAAAAGGAGATTTTGAAAAATAATTTTAAAATTGTGAAATCTTAAAACTAATTCACTCTCTTTTGATCAAATCCATGGCTACAAAGGGTATGTAAGCAACTAATGTGGGAAGTAGAACTTCCTAGAAATCCTACTTCCCCCATTTTGTTAATTACCAGTTAACTAAACAATACACTTATCTACTATTTCCCACATAACTTTTTATTTACCAAACAACCTTTTAGTTTACTATTAAAGTCCTCGTGATAGATTATTCTGTTGAATTAGAATGAAAGTTTTTTTTTTCTTTTAACATTTCTTATTGACAATAAATCAGTATTATTAACTATTCTTAACTTTCTTTATTATAGTATTCATTTATGAATCATATATAATAAGATATGTGATTGTTGTTCTCTTAAGTCATTATCAATGGTTGTGTAAAACTGACATACCATGTAAAGATCCTTTTCCTTTTTATTATACTAATAACAATATACATTGGGGAGTGATGTTCTCATATCTTTTTGTATCATATCATTTGATTTGTCCTATATGATAGTTATATTTCTATTGTGCCAAAAAGCACTTATCCTATGACCTTTTGTTGCATTAGTGACTTTGTCTTATAACCTCCCATCATATGGGATACCATCTTCCTGTAACCCCTTATCGTATGGAAAACCTCATTTTTATTTTCTAGTGCACATAGATTCACCAATATCCCTTCCTAGCTCATAAACATACATACACGTACAACATTTCATTTCTTGTCATTGTTGTATCTTATCTTATTCTATCATACCTAGCTATCCTTGTAAACATAATCATTTTATTCCTATCCTTCGTGTTAATTTCTATATGTTAATGTGATGAGATGTGGTTATAAAACATTGTACTTGAAAGGGAAATTTTGTTTTATGAAAATAATTGGAATTGTTAATGTAAAATAATATGTAATTATATGAAAATGAAGTTATAAAAGTTATAAATTTATATAAATAATACATGATGCTCTTAAAACAATAATTTTATTAATTTTATAAAAAAATAATTTGATAAATTTCATAAACATAGATTATTTAATTAAATAAAAAATATTTTAAGGAAATAGGATATTGAAATCCATAAATCATAAAAACTAATTTTTCATGCTCATATGTATAATCAAGGTTGAGAGTTCTAATTTAATCCACAATCTAAATGATTTCTACATTCCCATATAGAATCTGTTTCATACACATATATCAATTCAGATAAACACATAATCACATAATAAAATAATTCTGAAATACTAACCTAAATTTACATTCCTACATACATTTAGCTTTAAGTCTCATTTCATCAATTTTTTCATTCTAAGTCTAATCCATAATCTTTTCTTGCAATGTTATTGACATATTTCTCATAGACTAATTCTTTAGCTACAATACCCTTATCTAGCAATTGGCCAAAAAAAAAAAAATATTTGAAATTTTTTTAAAAATATAACTTTATATGAAAAGGGAGTCAAAAGGGTAGAATCTCACTTACTTAATTCATACGAATTCTTTATATCACACAATGCATAAGCCTATTCCTATTATAATATTTGGCCTTTAGCCTGTGCTTAGGTGTGACTTGATAAGAACTCCCTAATCGATTAATCATAATATAAAAGGTAAAGATGAGATTAACAGAAAATAGATATGTGATTTGTTCAGTCAATTTTACCTCAGTTGTTTTTTAGATCAAAAACTATATTATAACTTCTTCTTGACAAGATTTTAGTTTTGATCAAAGTTCGACTATATTAGAACTTTAAAATCTCAAATTTTGTGTATCAGATTTTAATTTTGGTCGAAGTTCAACTACATTATGACCTTTTTCTTGCAATTCTCCCAAATATCCTACAAGTGGGCCATGTAAACATTTTGCATTTATTGTTTGTCATCAATAATGTAACGTAATGTATAAGTTATGGAGAAGTTTTTTAAACTTAAATTGCAAAAAAAAAAAACATTCCTCTAACATTAGCAAAAATTTCATTCCTTTAAGAATTATTTTATATAATTTTATTCTCTGATTTTTAGAAAGGAAATAATGTCATTTACGATATTGATTCCATTTAATTTAGTAATAAAAATTCTTACATAACACACAACCTAAAACTTTTACTAATATTAAATAAAGTAGACATGCAATAGAGAATCCAAACGTGTTGAAAGAAAAAAATTAATCAGTTAACATATTTCAAAAATATAAAATAAAATAAATTTATTTAATTTTTTAAAGAAGAGACGACATTTTAATACTCTATTATGTGTCCAAAGTTTATTTTATATTAGATAAGATGTTAGATTATGTGTTATATTAGAGTTTTCTTTAATAAACATAATGGAATTATGTTACAAGGACATGTTTTTCAAAAGTTAAAAGATAAAATTATTTAAAATCATTTCAAGATGATAACCCATTAAACAAAGGTTAATTATCATTTTTTTATTTTTAATATCTTAAAATCTGAAAATTCATATTCTCATTACATGTGAATCCGATGAATTAATTGACAATAGAATTTCATCATTAATACTCATTCACTAAGCTAAGAGTAAAAAATATAATCCAGCCATTTGAGAATTTTTGATAAGTAATGAAGAAAACAATAGCCGGCAATTTGTTGGTTCCTTGTTTGGTTGAGAACCATTGTCTACAAAATCGGATTGGGAATTGGCACTCAATTATAAATTGTTTTCGTGATTAGATCGAACTGGATTGATCAAAATCAAAATAAATCGAAAAAATTGATCAAAATCGATTTTCTAAATTTGATTGACTCATTTTTTTCTATAATTTATCCTTAAATTAGGTTTTTTTTTTAAATTGTAAAATAAGTTTTTGAAAGATGTGTCAAATAAATGATCTACAACTATAATATTGTGTTAATTATTATATTCTTATAGAACTTATAATAATTTTTATTTATTATATTTATGATTATTATGTATTACAAATTTTAATTTATAAATTATATTATATGTTAATTATTTTTTATATAATTTAATTTAATATATTTAATTTCTTAATAATAATATCATTTGATTTAATTATTAATTTAATTGATTAAATCAATTAAATCGTCATCATATAATTTTTTCATTTAAATTGATATTTAAAACATTTTTTATAATAAAATTGCATGATCTGTCTCAAATTTTGGACATACATTACGTTAAATTGAGCATAATTTTTCTAAATTATAATGGTCATTTTATTTCAATGGAGATAAACTCTATGATATTAAATATTTTAAAATTAAATAATTTATTTTATCATAAAATTTATTTTAAATTACTTAATTTATTTTGAAATTTGAAAACAAATAATCTGACGATTAAATCCTTTGTTTCTTCTCCTACACCCTTCTACCCAACTTGAATTCGTTCGTTGAAGTGTGATCAATTGGATGGCCTACTTCATAAGTAAAGCCCAACTTTTCAGAATAGTTTATACAAGGATCACTAGGCCCATTTGGAAGATTATAAATTAGTTTTTACGTACTTATATTTTGTGAGCTTAAGTTAAAAAATAGAATATAAACGAGTAAGCGAATCATTCTTCCTGGGTTTAGCATATGCTGTCGCATGAAAATCAAACTATGGGATAATTTTTTTTTATAAAAAATTCAATCCCACTTATATTTTTTTTTTCCAGAAACACAAATAATCTCCTAAAATAAGTTTGAATCTCATATAATCCATAAATTTTTAAATACTATAAATAATCTTATAGAACTTTTATAAAATTAAAAATATTAAAATTTTAATTAAAAAATATGTGAACTATCCAGGATTTTTACAACTGCTTTTAGTATGAATTGTAATTAATTTATAGATAATTTTTTTAACTAAATTACTAACAATCAGAATTGATTATTTAATATGTTTAAGGTATGATTAAAAATAAATATTTTGAGTTAATTATTATTGAAGTTTAACTCGATTATATGTGAAGATTTGAGGTACATGTTCTTATTTATTTATTTTTTATTTCGTTAAGTTTATTATGTTAAAAAATTAATGAGAAAGAGTCACACATTATTCATCTATTTTTCACTTCTTTTTAATTGAGATTTTAATATTTATTTTTAAAAAATTCAGAGAATTACTTATACAATTTAAACTCCAACACTAAGAGAGTTATTTATATTTTGTAGTCTTTCTTCTTTTGATGCATTCAGCTGACGATCGATTTCAGTAATCGGTTAACCAAATGTCCTGAAGTCCAAACTGTAGGGAAAAGTACGAAAATGTAGGAAAAGAATGAGAGAGAGAAGAATAGGATGAACACCGGGGGTTTTTAATGTGATTAAACTAAAATCAAAGCCTACGTCCACAGTAGTTGTATTTGTTATTGTGTGATTTTTCTCTGTATAGTTTAGCAGAGTAATAATACATGTATTTCTTATTATTTTTTGGTAGGGTTTCTGTGTATGTTTTCTCTCTCCTTTTCTTTATAATGATTTTTCTCCTTATTTATAGAAGTAAGAGGTTACAAATGTAATTTAATAAATTGTAAATCTATCTTTTCCTTGTATCGGATAATAAATGCTTGTCAACTAGCTGTTGATTTTTGGGGATTGATCTGTCCATTGGAAGTACATGCTTTTGGTTGCAGACTAGATTTTGGTGTTCCATACGTATGCATGAGATCACTCGTTTGGCGATTTGAGCTCATGCTAGGTGACCTGTTGGTTAATTCCCACAACCTCATTCTGGAATGGGCTGGGCCCTTCTCAGTCAAGCTAGTCCATTGGGCCTTTAACTAGCCCATTTGTAGAGCTTCAAAAATGCCCATAACATTAGCCCTTCTAGCTCTTAGTTCGTTCTGCGGACTGGGAGCTGTAGTTTGCTGGCAAAAGTCTTCACTTATAGATTGCAATGTTGTCATGTTAGACTTCTATCTTGTCACTTTATCTGCATCATGCCATGCATTTAATGCGTATGTTTTATAGCCGTTGGCATGGCAACTTTACTTTTTGTTGGACTGTTTGATCAAGAACAGCTGGACAGTCTCTGGATTCGCTAATGAAGCCAAACCAGTCTATATAAGGTGTGAAAAACTTTCTTCTTTTCCACAAAATGACTTGATGGGTGGCTTAGCCCCTATGTTTCTGATGATCTGGATCTTTGATGAAGTGCTACAAGGCATATATGGCCTGCTGCATAAGAAGTTCCTATGGATGATTCCTCTCTGAGGATTCTGGGAAACTTTGTACAATTTTCATAACTTCTTCATGGTTCTATTGTGGAATTCAGCCCTTCTAGCTGTGTTCTTTTGCCTCCTTGCATGGTTAAGTCAACCGTTTGGTTTCTCCAAGTACCTTAGGGGCAATAAGGCTAAGGGAAGAGCTTTTAGCTGAGTAGGACGAGGAAAAGCTTGAGTGGTCAGTCTACTTGTTGATCCTCTAGCTCATCATGGTTTAGTTAATTGAAGCAAGCCTTCCCTTTAGGACATGATAGTTGTAGGCTTATTTTAATCTGTACTTTTGAATTTTCATATGTAAATTCACCTTGTTGAGGTTTTTAATGAATAAACTTTTTTCATGATTCTTATGCACCATGTTGGATGTTCTGTATATCATGGAAGATAATATGTAGGTTGACACAAATTCTTGCAAATCATAGCTAAACAAAATATTAAGTCTAAGTGCCCAGGTAGGTTGCATGAGAGCTGTGCCTCAGCTAGCATGAATAGGTCACATGAAAGCTATACTTTGTAGGTAACATGAAAGCTGTGCCTTGTAGGTCACATGAAAGATGCGCCTTAAGTAGCATAACTTGAATGCTTCAAATAGGTTGCATGAAAGCTGCACTATAAGTAGGTCGCATGAAAGTTATGCCATAAATAACATTACTTGAATGTGGTGCAGACCGAAAGCTATAGTTTGTTGCTTGCGATTTACAATCTTACAGGTCGTTCGACACACTTCCACTCATTTTATCCGTGACTCTTGGGTTTCTGCCACTAGCTTGTGTGATTATTTTTGCCTTTAGTGAACCGTCAGATTGTGGGTAGTTGATCAATTCCCAGATCCAATGGTAAGACTATGCACGATATAAACTGAGGAAAGAACCTTTTTCCTCCTTTCATTCGTCATTTGAAATCTGAAGCTTCCAAATTCTTCTTTCCCATTCTCTCCATCAAATCTATGACCATTCATCGCCGTTTGTTGCCATCAGTGCTATTCTGGCTTACTAGGCTCATGGTTTGGGTTCAGATCACCGAGAACTAGCTTTACACATGCTTTAGACCTTCTTTTTTGGTTAACACAGTGAGTTTGCTCTTTTCAATTTTTGGTTTCTTAGTGTCTTTATTCTACAATTTGTGTAAGGTATACTTGCTTATCATTGACAAAATCTAGAATGTTGGTTGAACTTGCTCATATGTGCATTTTCTTTTGTCATGTTCAGTTCATCTAGTTGATTCATTAGTAGGCTCTAAGGGTTCCAATTGTCGTTTCAAGCCTTTCATCATATTTCTAGGCCTTAACGGCCCAATGGTTGAGTTCCTCATGTCTTCTAGAGTCCAAGTCTTAAACTTGGTGATTCGAGGCACGTATGACCTGCTGCATAGGAAAAACCCTGTTAGAGTAGATTTCTTAGCTTTAGGGATGGTCTACCTTCAGCGACCTAATCATTTCTCTTTGTCTCTTTCTTTTTGTGTAGATGTCTACATTTCATAGACACTGCGATCACCAAGTAGGAAGTGGTGAAGATATTGAATCCTTCGAAGGGAGTGAGGAGTAGCTTCATGTCATAGAAGAGGCAACCTCTCAAAGTGGTGAGGTCATGGAAGGGTTTGTAACTCGCTTCGTCTCTGATGGGAATCCTTGAGCTGTTGATAAGTAGGGTTTTTTGGATTGCTCACTTTTACACATCACACCTTGACCATCAAGTTTAGCTCACTTGAAGGAATAGCTCATACATATCATTTTCTAAGGGGTTGCCATATCATAGCACCTTCTTTTAATGACCATGTTTTTCCTACTGTAGAGTTTATAATGATTAGTACCCAACACCTTGACGCCAGGCTTAGATTCCTAGTCCACCCTTATATAGTTAACTTATTGAACAAGCTAAAGCTTTATCCTTTCCAATTGACCCCAAATTCATATTCTCAACTAACTTCCCTCGTGCTTCTCTACCTTAGGAATAGCCTTCCACCTCATTTGGTTAGAGTCCTCTGTAACCTCTATAGTATCAAGAGTACCAGATTATGAGATGGAATTTATTACCTCTCAGTCCGCCCATCTAATTATAAGAAAATTTTGCCTCAGGGGGATGTTAAGGGGAAGTCTAAGATAGGAAACTATAAGACTCGTTGGTTTTACGTCGCTTGCCCTTCCTTTCACCATCTTCAAAACTTTGCATTTGTTTTGAGTCTTGGTAAGTGTAACACCCAAAAAATTCAGGAAAATAATAAGAGAAATTTAAAATAAAACTTGAAAATGAAAAGGACTTAAATGAAAGTTGCGGCAAGGACCAAATTGAAAAGCCTTATTTTCAGGTGGGGCTGATTTCAAATTAAGCCAAAATTTTGGGGCCAAAACATAATTTCAAAAAAAAAAATCAAAATCCCCAGCCGAAATATCTTCCTCCAACGCCCAGAAGCTTCCCCAAGCTTCTCCCATTTGGTCGGCTTCTTCTTCTTCTCTCCCTCTCTCCCTTCCACCAGTGCTCGTCTCCTCTCTCTCTCACCTTTCACTGGTGAAGCTCTGGCCAACCATCCATTCTCTTCATTTATCCTTTCCTTCGGCATCATCTTCTTCCACGGCGTGCAGTTCCGACTGAAGGTCATGCTCGTGGTGGCGGCGAGCTGTAGCTCCCTCCTCTCCGGCGTCCAACGGCACTAGCTTGCTTCTCTTTCTTCAGCTCTGTTCTTTCCGGTGTGGTGGCACATGCCGTTTATGTTTGGTTTCGATTGAAAGCTTCTTACCGTGTCTCCGTCACCGGCGCCCACTCTAGCATGGTTTAAGGCTAGACAAACTAATAGTAGATAAGGCTCTTCCTTCCCCTGTTTTACGGCTAGTTCGGCCAGCTTAAGTTCTGGGTCACCAACGACACTCTGGCCGGTGGTGAGCTGCCTCCTGGGGTAGTTGGACCTGGTGAGTAATCCTAGATCATCGGATTTATTTTCTAGTAACTCTACAGTCAATTTTTTTCAAGATAGTATTAAAAGCTTTAAAACAGCATAGTTTGTTCAACAGTCTCCACAGGCTCACCGGTAGCATCCCAGCTCTGGCCGAGCTGCATACTAATACTTTAAACCCTAGTGAACAATCCTAGAACAAAAGATTTATTTCATAGTAACCATGTGTAAATATTTCAAGATAGTTGAATAAAATCCCTTATATGTGAAGTTTCTGAAAAATGGCTTCTTTTTGTGAAATTGGTTCAGAAACCTCCT
>JANHAO010018071.1:0-13767 GCA_026873985.1 Saraca asoca
GGGATCGACCCGTACTCGCCGGTTCTGTGTTACAACTACGCCGTGCGCTTGCGGTTATTTTTAAAACGTGCAGTAACTTTTCAGCACATCACAAAGATCCTTTCTAGAGTATTTGATATGACACTATAGCTATCGTGGCGACCTTGGCACTAAGGTTGCTCACTTCTGGCCTTTTTTGCGACCTGGCTATCAGAGCCATCCTTTTAGCCCTCTCTATTATTCCCACTGTTGCCTCTCTTTATACCTTAGTTGGAGCTACCCGCCTTATCCTTCTGGTTGGGCTTCTTTAGGCCAAAGGTCTCCTCCCACCTTATTTCCTTGGCAGCTCGCTTAAAGAATTCACCCAAGTCCCACACTAGAGACTTGTATATACTCTCGTATAGTTTTTCATCTTTACAAAGTCTTGCCGAGATTGCAATCAAGATGCTTTCATCTAAGGGATTCTCTATATTGCTGATCTCATACCTAAATCAGGGAATGTAGTCTTTCAGCAATTCAAATCCATTGAAAGACTATCACGATATGTTAGGATGGTGTGAGCTGTCTTCTTAGTGCCTTGTATTAATTGAAAAATCTCCTTTGGTATTCTTCTTAATTGTGAATACTACGAGCTAGGAAACTCCTAGCAGGGCTGTCAAAACAAGTTGGCCCGCGCCTGGCCCACCCTGACCCACCTTAACCTACCACCAAATAGGGTAGGGTGGGCTAGCTTGCCAATTGGATGGGTTAAGAAAACCTCAACCTAACCTAACCCATTTGCATGGCCGGGTGGGTAAACCCAACAGGCCAAACCCATTTAACAATTAAAACTGTCAAAATGGGTCAGCATGCCCTGGCCTATCGCCTGACATGCCCAACCCACCACCAAACAAGGTAGGGCAGGCTAGCCTGCCAGTTAGGTAGGTTGAGAAAACCTTAACCTTACCTAACCCATTTGCATGGCGGGGCAGGCCAACCTGGCGAACCTAACCCATTTTGAAAACTTTACTCCTAAGCCATGTTTGGGGTATTTCTCCAAGGGTGGCTAGGAAGACATGGCATTTGACTAGTGGATTGGTCATTTGAAGATCCATCTAGACATTAAACGCGTCCAAGCGATCATATGGGTCACTATCCTCATTGCACTACAGAATGTTAGGGATCTTAAACTTATGAAAAAGAAGCTTTGTCTCAATCTCCTTGGTGAATGGTGTCTTCTCCTCATAACGGTCTTGATGGTCTTAAGCCAGAGGTTATTTTTCTAACTACTGTACCCTCTGAAGTAGCTTTTCAACCATCGGGTCTTATGCTTCAAACTGATGGCTAGAGGATTGATGGTTCCTTGCACATCTCTAGTCATGGGAATGTTAGTCCGAGGCTTTATGGCTTTTACTGTGCTTATGAATCAATGAATAGTGGTATGATCTATGTCCCTGATTGGTCCTATTTGAGTTTCTCTCTCAACTTGAACTTTCATGTCACTAATTATCACCATCATCATCCTTGCAACCACGATGGACCTCCGACCTTAGCCATAAATTGGATGAGTGGACTGAGCTAACTCGCTGATGTTCTTCTCTGACAAGCCTCTCCTAATGAGCTCCTGGCTATTGAGTGAATAGATTGCTGAATCTATTCAAATGCATTTTCACAACATGAATGGATTCACATAGTGTAAAATGATTTTTATAAAACTTGCACTTGTGAAAAATCATTTATAATCTTTGTTTGGAAAATATTTTGTTTTAGTTCACTTCAAGAGTTTTATTTCTACCTCAATTGATCAATTTTAAGAAGTTTACTTTGATCAAAATTAATTAGAATTCATTTACAAAAGATCCTAAAAATAAAATAAAATAAATGCTAAATCTAATTTGTGGATCTCTTGAATTATTTACTTTGATCTTGTAAAACAAGTAATAAACACTAAAATAATTACAAAATTGTTTTCAACATCAAAACCAAGGAAATTAAGATAACAAATCAATCATAGGAATCACTAAAAATGCTAACAAGATAGATCCAAAGATGGATGGATTGAATGGATTCATGGATATCCATCTATTTTTCCATGCTTCGCTAGGGCAACATGACAACCGTAAAATGCCATATATTTTTATGTGGTTAGATCATTAATTTTATATTCATCATTTGTCCCTCTTTTTGGTGTCAAGTGATGCTAGACCTAGCATTTCTAGCTTTAGTATGCCTCATTCAAGCAACTAGCCAATTTATTAAGAGAAATATTTTACAACCATTTTTAGGCTTTAAGTTTTACTATCTATAGCTTTATTAGGTAATTATTTGTCATTTAATTAAGTTCAAGCATGAGCACAATCCTTGACATATGAGCCTTTAATCATGATAACCTTGTGCCTAATTCCTCGTAGCAAAATAAGTTGAGAATTTAATGCCATAATCTTTGTAAAGATTAATGTAGTTCGTTGAAAGCCTTCAATCTTATTTCTCCATTTGAGATCCTTCTGACTTACAAAAGATGCTAATGTTTCCTACTCAACACTTTTTGCATTCTCTTTGGCAACACCAGAGCTATCTTCCTTTGTTTGAGACTTCTCCTTTTCTTTCCTCTAAGTGTTCACACTAGTGGTTGTGATCCTTACTACTAGTGTGCCAAGATGCTCATCAACTCTCAATAGTTTGGTTATAAGTATCCAATTTTCACCTTTTATTCTTTCTTGATTTCTTTACTGGTATAAGGTTGTATTTTGTTGTCAATGTTGTGAAGTTTTTCTATTGACCTTGTTGTTGTTGTCCATAGGACTTATTGAAGTGTATTCAAACTAACTTAGCTGCACTAATTACTTAAGGTACATTCTTGTTTCAACCCTTTGGATTTTATTTTGAACTTTTTCATTTGGGGGGAAGAACAAAGGACTGATTTGTTCGTTAATCTTAGCTATATTCTGAGGACCCGAATGTAGAAGCATAAACCACTTCCCAAAATCCTTCTTAATTTCCATTCATAATTGCCATGGCTAGTTCATCTAAGGCTATTCCATCTGACCATATAAATATCATTAACCCCAATTATTGATGTTGGATTTTGGTATTAAGTCAAACTCCAGCCAATAAGGGGATTCTTTCAGGATCTCTAACCATAATTGGTTCAAACATAACAAATCATCAAAACACACAAGGAAGAAGGGAAGAGCAGTAAGAAGACATAAGATTTTTAACGTGGTTCAGCCAAATCTGGGTATAACCAGACCCTACGTCTATGGTAGCTTGTTATTCAGAAAGTGTTTCTATGGAGTTTTAGCACTTAAATTCTCCTTCCTCTACTTTGGCAGAGTTTCTGCCTACATAAAAGACGTTCTCTTTTTTGTAGAAGGCTCCTTCCTTATATTTATAGAGGAGATGAGGTTACAATGGTAATTCTATATGCAATAGATATATTACATCAACATTTATTATACAAGACAGAATGAACAGATAGAATCCTATTATTCGACTGCTACAGATCGTCTTCAGTAAGTAGGCCCAGTGTGTCTGTTAGGCAAAGTGTGAATGGGTCTTCGATCTAGCGAGCTCACAGGTTGCTGGCCATACTTCATTAGGTAGATCATTCAGCCTGGGGACATACCCATCCTCGGGATGGGGAAGTCAAAGTTGAGGTCACTTTGCCATCCACAAGCTCGAGCTAAGGAGGTCATTTCGTGACACAATATGATGGTATAGTGATTTGAGCATTCTTTGAGCTAGTCCCTTACCGCTCTCGGGCTGCTTGTAAGTCCAACTAGGGTGAACCAAATTTCATATATAACATAAGCCCCTTAACTCTCAACTCATTTTGCGAGCTAGAAGTTAAGACTCTTCAGTTTCCATTCAGTAAAGTTTTCTTTTGAGACTGTCATTTCATCTACTCTAAGCCATGCTTCTCATGGCACATGTCTGGCAGTTGTTAGTGAATCAGCCTTAACCTTTTTCGAGGCAATAAATGATGATGATGGAGGGATGGATCTAGATCCCTTGATAAAGCCGAACTTGGCTCTATATAAAGGAGGGGGAATCCCTTCTACCTCTGTACTGAATAAAACATGAGGGTTCCGGATGAACCACCATTATTTCTGGCATTCTGGCCCTTAACTAAGGTGTGTATGGTCTACTGCATAGAAAACTCATTCAACTTCTCCGCTAACGTGGAGGGACCTTATATGGATCTCAGACTACGTCCTCTTAGCTCTGCCATGAGGCAATTCTTCGATCGGCCAAGTTCTTAATGCTTCTTAATTTGCTTCTTTCATAAATCAAAACAAGAGCTGGAGGCTGAACAAAATAAAGAGCTGCGGTGCCACCACCGGGGATGCATTAGAAGGGAAATTTGAGGACCTTGGTGGCTCATGGGCTCTAATCAACTAGGGTAAGGCCATTATGCAGCTAACTCCTATTCTTAGTCATAGGTTTTTCCCTTTATATTATGATTTAGCCTGTATCCAGAGCTTTCTGATGTAGTTCTACCTCAATGAGGTCTTTTAATGAATGTAGTTTCCTTTTTGCAATCTATGTGTTGTTATTGTATATTGCATTGTTTGGATAATCTATGCAACCTGTGCATAATTAGAAAATTATGTGAGTAAACTCGAGTAATCTTGTACTTAGGCTGATCTCATGGCCAAATAGATAAGTTCACATGAGAGTTGTGAAATAGTAAAGTTTGCATGAAAGCTGTAAAATTAAAAAGTGAGTGATCTTACACTCAAGCCGATCTCATGGCCAAATAGATAAGTTCACATAAGAGCTATGAAATAGTGGAGTTCGCATGAGAATGACGAAATTAAAGAATGAGCGATCTTATGCTTAGGTCGATGTCATGGCCAAATAGATAAGTTCGCATGAGAGCTGTAAATTAAAGAATGAGCGATCTCGTGCTCAGGCCGATCTCGTAGCCAAATAGTGGAGTTCACATGAGAGCTATGAAATTAAAGAGTGAGTGATCTTGTGTTTGGGCCAATCTCATGGCCAAATAAATAAGTTCACATGAGAGCTACAAAATAAGAATTGATCAATCTTATGGCTGGGGCGATCTTGTGCCAAAATAAAAGATGACTGATCTTGTGGTTAGGGCGATCTTGTGCCCAAATAAAAAGGTGATCGATCTTATGGTTGGGGCGATCTTGTACCCAAATAAAAGATATCTGATCTCGTGGTCAGGGTGATCTTGTGCCCAAATAAAAAGTGACCAGTTAGGCAAATTACCTATTTGAAGAAAATTTAGAATCAATAGAGTATTCAAAATGTTTACATAATTTAGAAAAATTATAGAAAATTAAAAGATAGACTTGATAGTAGGAGATTGCTCTTGTTTGGGGTCCTATCGAAATGGTCTAAGTCGTTGTTTGGAAGGTTGCATAACATAGTTTTGTAGGCGATCTCTTTTGATAAGGTCTTCAATAGCATCTCTCAGCACCCAGCACTCTGAGGTAACATGCCCAAACTCATTGTGGTATACGTAGAATTTCCCTCGATTGAGTCTGGACTTACTAGGAATCTTTAAGGGTAGAGGCTTTCCAAAATCCTCTTTGTCCCTTTCCATTGCAAAGATCTTGTCCTAGGCATCTGACAAGATGCTATAGGTGTTGTGATGACCTAAAAATAAGGGTCATTGATCCTTGCTCTTTTTGGCGAGTTAATGATCAAGGCTGTCATTTCCATTTCCACGGTTACCTCTCTTCTTACTTTGGGCCGAGTGGCCTGCCTCAAGCTTATGCGAATCGAAAGTCTCTTCCTATCTGATCTACTTTATGGCCTGCTTGTAAAATTCACCTAGGTTGCTAACTAGAGACTTGAACAAACTTTTGAACAACTTTCTATCTCTGTGAAGTCCTACTAAGATGGCAGTTGGGATGGCCTCATCTGAGGGCTTTTCAACATTATTAACCTTGCACCTAAAATGAGCAATGTAGTCTTTCAGTGTTTCATGCTTGCTCTGGAAGACTGTAGCAAGATGGCATGGAGGTGAGAGTTATTTCCTCAGTGCTTTGTATTGGTTAATGAATCTTTCTTAACACTCCTCCCAATTGCTAATGCTACGAGCTGGGAGGCTCCTAAACCACATTCGAGGGACTTCCCCTAAAGTAGTGGGGAAATGCTACACCTGACTAAGGAGCTACAGGTTTAGAGGTCCAACTGGATGTTAAACAGGTCCAGATGATTATGTGGGTCACTATCTCCATCATATAGTGGAATGGATGGGACCTTGAGTTTGCATAGGGAGGGGTTCCTCCTTGATTTCCTTAGAGAAAGGAGTTTGTTCCCCAAAGTGACCTTAGTCATTTCAAGCTTGAGGGTACTCCTCCAAATACTTGACTCTTTGAAAGGGATCTTCTACCAAAACGTCTAAGCCCTCCAGTCGTCAGCTAGAGACTTAGTGGCTTGGTTTACTTTTCTGGCCATGTGGATGGCAATTCAAAGTTTCCTCCTGGTCAGCTTCATTGGAACGTTCAACTTCGGGTGTGGTGGTTTCAGCCTGCCCTTGCACATTTTGAGCTTGTGCTTGCACTAACATTGTGACTATTTTAGCCAGCTCACCCATCATGTGCTCAAGTTTCTCCTAACGCTAGAGCCAGGTTTGCACTCTATCGATGCCATTAGCGATCGGAACTAGTTGTACTGAGCTGGCTGGAGGGACATCAGTAGTTGCTCCGATGATAGGAGCGGTGGACGAATCTATCATCAAGACATAACCTTCTAGAGGATGGGGTTATGCATTTGAAGCTCTGGTGGCTTTTCCCTTAGCCATCGCAATAGGAGAAGAAACAAAATAGGTAAGATCTCCACAGACGACACCAAAAATGTTGACATTAGATTTTGGTATTAAGTTAAACTCTGGCCAATAGGGGGATTCTTTCAGGATCTCTAAGCATAGTTGGTTCAAACATAATAAATCAACAAAACACACAGGGAAGAAGGGAAAAGCAGTAAGAAGACAAAAGATTTCTAACATGGTTCGGCCAAATCCAGGTATAACCGAAGCCTATGTCCATGGTAGCTTATTATTCAGAAAGTGTTTCTACAGAGTTTCAGCACTCGAATTCTCCTTCCTCTACTTTGGCAAAGTTTCTGCCTACATAAAAGATGTTCTCTCCTTTGCAGAAAGCTCCTTCCTTATATTTATAGAGGAAAGGAGGTTACAATGGTAATTCTATATGTAGTAAATCTATTACATCAACATTTATTACACAAGAGAGAATGAACAGATAGAATCCTGTTATTCGGCTGCTGCAGATTATCTTCAATAGGTGGGCCTGGCATGTCTGCTGGGCAAAGTGTGAATGGGTCTTCGATCTAGCGAGCTCCCAGGTCACTGGCCATACTTCATTAGTCAGATCATTTAGTTTGGGGACGTGTCCATCCTAGGGATGGGGAAGTCGAAGTCGAGCTCATTTTGCCATGCACGAGCTTGATCTAAGGAGGTCGTTTCACGACGCGATGTGATGGCATAGTGATCTGAGCATTCTTTGAGTTGGTCCCTTGCTGCTCTCGAGCTGCTCACAAGTCCAAGTAAGGCAAACCAAATTTTACATATAACACCAATCAAGATAAAATTTTAGGCTAGGTAAATTTTGAGGTCGTTAATGTTAGTTTCATTAACCTTTGGACTGAATCAAAGACTCTAGATGAGCTCCAAAATGAACATTATCACAACAATAATCATCAAGATTTAATATTTGAAATAGTAAAAGAAAAAGACACCATCTTTAGTTATAATCCTAATCAATTTTTTATGTTCTACAATTATGTGTTAAAACATGCTAAAGTGTTACCCCTTTTACCCACTTCCAACAAGAAACTTTAAGATTTATGAATGTGTGCCTTACCTAACTAACCTTTAATGTTTGGGTATTCATAGAGCTATTTGAAGTCATTTATAAGGCAAAAAAATATTAGGGCATCTATTTCTGGCTTCTTTTATTTCTTAATTATTTAGCAAAAAGGTTTGGTACATAGATTTATCTTATTCAGAGATCCCATCAATCTCTCTTTGTAAATCCTTATTCTAGTGTCCACTATGAGAATGAGTCTTTCTTTTAAAGTGTCAACAAAAAGTGGATCTCCCTACTAGATGAATGATCAATGGGAGCCATTATTTCTTGTAATTTGATCCAAGCCTAACATTGTTCCAACAAAAATACAGAATGACAAATATCTATAGCCAGACTAGTGAATTTTTAAGATGCTAGAAAAGATCGACCTTTTGGATATGAAGGTAGTATTAAGTGTGTCATGAATTCCTTAACTTGTTATTGTTTTGATCTTTTTTTAACACTACTATATTTTAAATTGTGTTGAATTATTGTTTCTTCATCTTATTCATATGGCCATTTGAAAAAAGAAAGTATGTCAAACCTAGAGAGGTTTATGTCAAACCTAGAGAGGTTTGGCCTATTGACCTCCAAGAAGATTACCTAGACCACCCAAACATTCTAATCCTTAACTAATGTCCTAACCATCCAAACAACAAATAGCTATGCCACAATAAACCGATCAACAACAATCTGAAGAATAACTTTGTCTAACTGGATCAAAGTTCAAAGCAAGGCAATAGTTCTAATGCTCATTGTGAAAAGAGCTCACCCCAAAAAAGCACACACAAGCCAAAGTCAACCATTACCATCATGAGCACTACTCTCATCGATCAGGATAAAAAATAAATCATAACTAAACTGAAAGGAAAGGAGAAAGCTAAAGCTATTCTAGTCACTCTAAAGAAGGCAATGACAAAACTAATGATTGTTGACCATGTCTTAGCCTAAGAAGTATTAAGTCTTATCCTCTACCAAAGACAATCGTAAAAGAAATCTTGTCAACCAACCCACTTGAAAATCAATCTATGAAGAAAACATTAGACTCACTTTTATACACAAGAGTAGACTATACTCTCTTTGCTCGTAATTAAATTTATTTTAAATAAGATAAAGGTATGCTTGGGGATTGCTACTCTTAATGCAAGATGCACTGGTTAGCCAACAATGGCATCATATCGATGCCATGGTGGCTTTGGAATGTCAAGTCCAAGAGTTATCAAGATTTCACAAAGAGTACAAGGATCAAAAGCTCACCTCACAAAATCGTTTGGCATTAGGTTAGTATAAAGATGCCTTAAAGACAATTGTAGTAATAGTATGGATACTACATATATTAGCATATTTAATAAAACATCGTGTTTTAGCCTCTTTATCAATTTAGTCTTAAGATATATGTTTGATATACATATACTATTTTGGATAAAGTCCTTAAAAATATAATTGTGTACAAATAAATTACAATGGAGATTGTAATTAAGAGATAATTTGTACATTATAATTTCTACATATCCCTAATTATGGAATAAATGAGAAAACATGATGCCAATTATTTATGAGTAAACCTACATATTTTATGTCACATTCTTTGCAAGAATGTAATGATCTCGTACACTATTTGATATGGAGATATCTAGATAAACATATGGGTATATGTTATAGAACATATGAATGGATTGACCTGCCATAAGAAACCATATGGATTGTTACCATATGTCAATGGAGTTCTCATATGAGAAGTGGTGTAAATGATCCTTAGTCTTAAGATCAACACGATATCTTATGTATGGAGTCAGATACTTTTATTTTATTTTTGGTTTGCACTCTTAAAAAGTAGATTTGAATAATTTTAGATACACTACAGAGTACATAAAAGTAGTGATTGATCAAGATAGAATTCATCCTCCTAAGTAACAAAGGAAAGATCTTCTAAAGACGTTTTGACATTTGTGCTATAATCGAAATTATAAGCCAGCCTACGTATTGATTGATATATAAAAGGGATTTTATGTACAATCAATTAATGATACATAAAAGGAGTTTTGTGTATGAACAATTATGAGATAGCATATGGTTAATTATATACCCTAGATTGGGTGTTTATAAGGTTGACATTTGAACTATACCCTATGTCCAATTTGAATATCAAGAGATGAAAGAATTGAATTACGCACTAACACCATGTTATGATAGGTTTTAATTTCTATAAATCTATTCCTAGCATTTTGGTGGTTATGATGAATTACTAGAAGCCAATCTTGATCTATGCTTTTATTTGAGCAAATTGGAGAAATTGTGTTTTAATTAAAAGAATTTTTAATTCAATTTAGCTTATAAAAGCTTGTAAACTCATTCATTGCCAACATGCATGAAAAACCTAATGGGTTACGCATAATAGAATCTTTTTGATCTAAAGTCAAAGAAAAAGTTAGAATATAAAATATTATGAATTCAAGAGTTGCATGGTTGAACATCTTAGAAATTTGAAATGATTAATTAAATATTCTAATGTGATTAGAAGTTTTAATTAATCAAAGATTTAACAATTCTAATAGAGATTAAAATTATTAAATAGTAGTAAATTTCCATTGTTGATATTTAAATGTTGGAGAACATTTATATTAATACTGGAAAAGATATAGAGTAGTGGAATGGTTCCACACTTAGAAATCATTTTAAATTAATTAAAACAATTAGAGAATAATTATAAAAGAGAGTTTATGAATTTAGACTCATATGAAAGTTTTTGCACTTATTGGACATATAACAGGGAGCATTATGTTAAGGGGTATGGAATCCTTAGGCCTAAGGGGCTACACGACTGAATGGATGACACAAGTAAGGGATAGCTCTAACTTGCACATCACTTATGATGTTTCCTCCCTCTTACTTGCGCTCCAAACTCTTCTATTTAAAGAGTGAGGGTCTTAGATAAATATATGATAAAATTGGATCTCACCCTTATTCCTTTAGGGCAATTTATATACACATTTGAATATTATGAATTCTTATTTGAATTTAACAAGAATGTGATTTATTTCTTTATATCAAGAAGCACATCAAAAAATTAATCAGTAAAAATGCAAAATACAGAATTGATAATTGTGTAGCAAGAATGTAAATATAAGAGCAGAAAAATAGAGATTAAAGACACAGATTTTTAAAGTAGTTCAACTTGAATTAAAATTGCAATTCAAGTCTACTCCACTGGATAATCTTTAACTAGATTATTACTTTTATTACAAAACTATCAAGATTAAAACAAGCTTCTAAATTTCCCGTTTAGACACAAGAATTATAACAGGTTTCTTGCTAACCTAAAGCAAACACAAGAATTAAAATAGGTTCTTGCTAACCTAAACAAGATTCTTATCAAGCTAGAAATCTTAAAAGAAAATTAAGAAAAGATCAAGGTAAAGTAAGAAATACAATACCAAAAAGTTTGAGAGAAAATTCTCAAACAGCTAATGTGAAATATGCAAAAGTTTGATTCAAAAACTCTTAATTTGATTTAGAAATCTTGTGAAGTATAAAGAAATCTAATTCAGCTTTGATTGCTTTGTATTTTTTGCACTTAAAGAAGAGAGTAAGATATGAAATCTATTGAAAAACTGAAAATGGCTAGGGGTTTTATAACTACTATAACTGACTGTAATAGAATAACTAACTTTCAGTTTGTGAATCAATTCTTGAATCGATTCAGAGTGGTTGCAACTAATGAATCAATTTTGTAATCGAATCATAGCCTTTTGAGATCAGGTCATGAATCGGTTGGTGAATAGATTCTAGTATGCTTTTTCTCACAAGGTGTAAAATAGTTTTATAAAATCTATGCTTATGAAAAAATTATTTAAAAGCTTTGTTTGAAAAAATATTTGGCTTTAGTTTTTCTTTAAGTGGTTTGTATCTACCTCATTATGAAAATATTTATTTGAATTAAATCTCATTCGAATTCACTTACAAAAGATCCTATAAAAATAAAATAATTGCTAGACCTAATTTTGGATCTCTTGAATCATATACTTTAAACCCGCAAAATAGATCAAAAAACTAAAGTACATTGCCAAATAGTAATATAAACTAAAATTATTTTTCAGCATTAAAACCAAGGAAAAAAGTGTAGCTAGGGTGATCTAGGCTAACAATCTCCCCCTTTTTGATAGTTTCAAACAATTTTAGATAAGGTTCAAAGTTTATCAAAACAATAGTAGAAGAAATTTTATTATGTTTATCTAAAAACAAGCTTTAACTTTTTCTCTCCTTTTTGGCACATCAAAAAGAAATAGTGCCTAATAAGTAAAAGGTGAACATAATTAGAATTTAGATCAAAGTATATAAAATCAAAATGTAAAGAGTAGAAAAAATTTATAGCTCCCCCTGAGTTGATTACTAGTTTATTAGCAGCTTTAAAATCAATATTATTAACTAAATTATGTCTTGAATCGATTACAGAATTGATTCATATGGGAAAAAAAATGAAAATGCTAGAAATTTTGAATCAGACAGAAATATTTAGAAATCCTTTGAATCGGTTCTAGAATTAATTTGGGGCAAATTTTTTAGTTGTGAATTGATTGATGAATCAATTCAAAAACTCAGATAAATCTTGGAAAAAATATGAATCGATTCTAGATTCGATCTAGAGTCTAGAAATCAGTTTTTATATAGAGTTAAACTAGAATTTGCTGTCAAATTGATATAAGTACTAAATTTACCATATTTTGTACCTCAAATCTTTAAAGTATATACCTACAAAACAAAATTAGGAAACTCCAATGTCTAAGTTAGATTTTGCATTTAAAAATCAAATATAACAAATCAAAAAGATCAAAACTATAAAAATTAAAAAGTATATAGCAAACAATATAAAATAATAGAAAATTGACTAATTAATATCACTTTCTTCAGGGTTCATCATTCCAATTTCCCTTCTAATAAACACAAATCTCTTTTCATCTAAAGGCTTTGTAAAAATATTAGCTAACTGAAAATCTGTATGAACAAAGTCAATTGAAATGTCTCTTTTTTTAACATGATTCCTTAAGAAATGGTGTCTGATGTGAATGTTCTTAGTTTTTGAGTGCATTAGAGGATTTTTGATAATATTTGTGGCGCTTGTGTTGTCACAAAGTATTGGTATTTTCTCAAATTTCAATCCATGGTCTAAAAGTTGTTGTTTCATCTAAAGAATCTAGGCATAACAACTTCCAGTTGCTATGTACTCTGCCTCAGCAATGGATAATGTAACATAATTTTATTTTTTACATGACCAAGAGACTAGTGAATGACCAATGAATTGACAAGCACCACTAGTACTCTTCTTATCTATTTTAGTCCCTACATAGTTTGCATCAAAATATCTTAATAGACTACAAGTATCAGACTTGGGATACCAAAGTCCTAAATGTTTGGTTCCTACAAAGTATCTAAAAATCCTTTTAATTGCAGAAAGGTGTGACTCCTTTGGGTTAGTTTGATATCTTACATAGACACAAATGCTTAACATAATATCAGGCCCACTTGCAGTTAAGTATAACAAACTACCTATCATGCCTCTAAATAGAGCAGAATCTACACTTTTACCATTCAAATAATGATCTAATTTTAAAAATGGACTTATAGGTGTTCTTATAGGTTTACAGCTATCAAACTGAAATTTCTTTAATAGTTCAAGAGTATATTTAGTTTGGCATAAGAATATACTTTTGGCTGATTGCTTAATCTATAGGCCAAGGAAAAAGGTCAACTCCCCCATCATGGATATCTCAAATTCATTTTGCATTAACTTAGAAATTTTTTTGCATAATTGTTCATTTATAGAGCCAAAGACAATGTCATCCACATAGATTTGTACAAGTAGTATATCTTTACCCTTTTCTAATATAAAAAGTGTTGTATCAACATTCCCTTTTTTAAAGCCTTTCTAGATTAAAAACTTACTAAGTCTATCATACCAGGCTCTAGG
>JANHAO010018072.1:0-13749 GCA_026873985.1 Saraca asoca
CAATCACACTCACCATCCCATAACCCCTTATGGAATTGATCGAATGAGATAACTTCCCACCATGGACTTCATCTTATGTATGCAAGACACGATGAATGTAATATAAGATGAATGTACAACCTTTATATCCAATTCATAGAATGTATAGTCCAGGATGCGATAGGGCTCAATCAAATTGGCCTAGGGCACCCTTATAGACTAACAAGAACCCTTAGGAGCTAGGCAAAAAGTCCTTCTATCAACTCAAGAAAAGTATGTCTACTTCTATCAGTAGGGATTTTGCTTAGAATACTCTTTAAGGGGGACAAGTTGGTGACCGGTGGGGCACTAAGGCTTGGGCTAGGGATCGAGTGTGGAGCTTAGAGAACTCCCCTTACACACTCAAAACTATGTAATGAGGCATAATTAATAAAATGGAGTTGTCCCACTCCCCATTTTTTTTATCTCGATATGCACAGAGGCTTCTTGTGTGATATGTTCTTTAAAGCTCTATATGCACTAATGCTTTGACTACAATGTTCATGTTGGCTTTCAAACTTGTTGTGCATAATTTCGCAATGCCTCGATATCTATCAAAGTGTGGCTTAAGTTTATGAGAATTTTCGAGTTAGGCTGGCATGTCGGCCAAGAGTGGTGACATGCGTCACATAGTCTCAGCTAGAGAGTTACCAGTCTGTGACAGTTGGTATCAGAGCTCGGTTGTACTAGAGAATACAGATCGAGTGAGTCATAATTAGGATAGAATCGGCTTGTGGTGAAAGCATCTGGAACTTGTGAGTCAAGCAGATACTTGTGGGATAGCTAAGAAGTGCTGCTAAGGACTTGACCAAGAGGGTGCAAGAGGTTGGAGCAATACGAGGGCTAGTGTGTGAGTATTGCATTCGAGGGAACATTAATGGTGCATCGAGTGCAAGCGTGTGTAGAAGTTGGTGGACTTGCTATACGACAGGGGACATTAATTATATGCTCATTCATAGTAGGCATTCGAGGGAATGCAAACCACTCGAGAGAGTGTAGGAATTAACAGCCTATCTAGCGGGAAGAGCCCTAAGAGAAGCCTTGATCTTGCCAGAGGGTTTAGCCATGTCCAGAGGGAGAAGTTGACAATTAGCAAAGCTAGAGGGTGAAGCTTTGGGGCGTGCAAGAATGCATAACCACACCACAACCAGAGGGTTGAAATATCTTGAGGAATGTGAGAACTAATGAAGAGTGGCCACATAATAGATAATAGACATATCCTGAAGGAGGGCACATCTAGTGGGATGTGTGGAGTAGACAAATCTTGTGAGAGGAGTCCAAAATTGTGTCAAAGGACATGGATTTTACTCGGAGGAGTAAACCCAGAAGGGAATGAAAGGGTCCAGAGGGATCTAGTGTGCACAATCTGTAGATGTGAGAGTGAGTTGCAGCACTAATCCATAAGATTCGAGATGCTTGGGAGCTAGCACACCATAGTCATATGACAAGCGGCAATGATACTTGAGTAGTGAGCTAGAGCTACATAGTCGCTTAACGAAGTAGTGACAATGACCTCGAGGCATAGTGGGCTAGCACTACATAGTCACAAGATGGAAATTGTGGCAATGATCATGAGATTCATTTTGCTAGTGCACAGGCAAAGTGAAACTCAAGCTCGAGTAGAGGATGCTTGATGCTTAACCCCTATCAAGCCATTGATGTGGGGGAGCCATCTTGAGGATGCGCTCGAATAAGGAGTTCTTCAGAGGAGGAATGTCGCTCAAGAAATGCCAAGGGAGCACTGATCATCAGAGAGATTGCTACGAGGGCAAAGATATTGGTGAGTGGCTATGAGAGTCGCGGGAGTCAAGCCAGTATCATCTTCAAGGAGATAGTACTTGAGTGTACAAGCCTAGGAGAGATCGTAAGGACCATAGTGCTAGAGAGCATTAACTCTAAATAGATTGTGATGGTCAAATGATACTATAAGGGTGTCAATTTAGAGAGGGTCAGAGGATCCAGTTGAGTGTGGAAAAATTGCATAGCAGGAGTATGTCGGATGGCCGAAGTAATCCGTGCGAGCAGACTTGTTATGTGGGTTCTAGGACTTGCAAGCAGGCCATGTATTTTTGGCCTACAATGCATGAGACTTGCGTATCTCACATCGGTGGTATGGGACATTGGATATGGGGCTACTGATAGTAGGCACAACAGCGCAATTTGCTATAGTGGTAGCACACACTTATGCTACGGAGGTAGCGAGTTGAATCGAGAGCTGTGCGAAGGTAGCTAGTCGAATCAAGAACTACAGAGGTAATTAATGGAGTCGGGAGCTATGCAAGGACAGTGATTGGTTATTCGAGGACAGTGTATTGCAAGCTATAGAGGTAGTGAGGCAAGCACCAGTTATAGAGGTAACAAACCCCAATACTATAGAGGTAGTAAGACAGGGTGAAGTCACAGAGGTGACAGAGCCGGGGAGAGCTATTGAGATAGTAGCACGTGAGTTTGTGCCAAGACAATGAAGTTGACTCCACAGAGGTGCAATGAGAAGTCTGTAGAGGCAGCAAACCTTTCGAGTTTCAGAGGAAGCTCATTCGAGTCTACAGAGGCAGAATCGTGGAAGACACTAAGGTTGCAGAGGTGACTACCCAATATTGTGCAGGGAAAAGAAATGTTCAATGGTGTGGGTTCAAGGAGGCAAAGCTAGGAGGAAGTCTATGGAGGAGCTAAGGACTAGCAGACTGATGATGATCTTAAAGCTCGGCTAGGTTGAAGTACCATTCATCAAAGCCTTTTCAAAAGATGTTAGCTCAAAAAGACAAGTAGGAGTGGTTGAGGAAGTAGTTCGAGGGGAACAGGCTGAAGACCTAGATGAAGATTTGGGATCGAGAAAGCACGCATTTGAGGAGGAACCTTCATAGAAGCTATGTCAGATTGAGGCGTCAATGAGGGCATTGACATTTGAAGTGGGGGAAAATGTCACAAGTTGGCAGTTGTGACCAAGATTCGACAGGTTAATGTGCTCAAATTTGGGTGAAACTTTGCACAAAAATCAAGCATGAAGAGGACATCATGTGGCACGAATTTGGGAGCAAATGCACTTGTAGATTATTTTTTCAAATTTTTCCCCATTTTAGGGGTATTTATGTCTTTTTGGCATGGATCGTTTGTCTAGTATGAGTAGGAAAGTACGTGGTTGTGATCCTTGCATTTTTATCTTCTTGTCCATAGGAGATGGCATGTTACAACCCTTAGGAGCTAGGCAAAAAGTCCTTATGTCAACTCAAGAAAAGTATATCTACTTCTGTTGGTAGGGATTTTGCTTAGAATTCTCTTTAAGGGGGGCGAGTCAGTGACCAGTGGGGCACTAAGGCTTGGGCTAGGGATCGAGTGTGGAGCTTAGATAACCCCCCCTACACACTCAAAATAATGTAATAAGGCATAATTAATAAAATGGAGTTGTCCCACTCCCCATTTTTTTTATCTCGATACGCATGGAGGTTTCTTGTGTGATATGTTCTTTAAGGCTCGATATGCACTAATGCTTTGACTACAATGTTCATGTTGGCTTTCGAACTTGTTGTGCATAATTTTGCAATACCTCGATATCTATCCAAGTGTGGCTTGAGTTTATATGAATTTTAGAGTTAGGCTGGCATGTCGACCAAGAGTGGTGACATGTGCCACACGGTCTCAACTAGAGAGCTGTCGGTCCATGACACCATAGCCTCCTTCTCTTGTGCAATGGTACAAGCAGAATCTCCTTGGCTTATGGACTGTGACCTTGTTTTTGGAATTCTTAGTTGAAACTGGGTAGATGCTGCAGTTAATAGAGAAATGCTAAGCTATAAAATAATTCAAAAACAAGGTCATTATTTTCTTTTTTTTTCATATATATAAATTAGTGAATACTCTATTTCTTATCCTCTTTTGTTTTTTTTTTTGTTTGGATAGGAAGTTGGGTAGATGCTATAGTTGGCTGAGAAATGCTAGCCTACAAAAGAATAGAAAACAAGGCCATTGTTTTCTTTTCTTCAAATATGTAAATTGGTGAATATTGTATTACTTACCCTTTTTTGTTTTCTTTTTGATAGGATAGGAGCTCTTTGGCATCCTCTGCTATTATGTCCTAACTCCTTGCAATTATTACACTTCACTGTGGTTGCCTTTTTAGCTACTTTTAATGGTGGAGCCTCATCATTTCATTTAAATGTTCTCTTTCTAGGCCTCCTTGGTAGCCTTGCAAGTGTTGGTGGAGCCACATCTACCTCTTTCAAGGTTGCTAGATTAGGTAAGGGCATACTATATTTGAGTAAGCTTTCAAATACATAGAATTGTTATAATATTCATCATAATAATCCTTAATTTTTAAGTGATTTGATCTAATTCAAGTTGCAATATGCTTGCGTGGCAACCCACTTGTAGCCCACGCATTACACTTGCTTGTCCTCTTAGCTAGATTGACTGCAAGCCTAATGAAGCCATCATTTACCTTAAACTAATCCCTAATAATAGTAGTCACCTTGAAATGGCCATTATCACTCCAAATTGTGTTAAGTTGTTTCACAATCCTAGGTCCTACCTTTTGCTCCTAAGTACAATCTATAGAATATTTTCTATAAAAGCTATTCATAATTTTAAATCTAGTACCATCCAATAAAATAACTATAGGCTTATGTCTTAACTTCAGGTCCTATTTATTAAAGCTTTCATAGACATTGTTGGTGATGTGATGGCTCTTAGCTATAGGATCAAATGCATGTCTACTCTATCTCTCAGTTAGTATATCAATTAGATAGTCATGTACTTTTTTACTCAACATAAACATTTGGTCCATGGCCTTACAGAACAAGAATTGATTTGGAGTTATCACTGCCATCCAAAAGTAGTCTCTAAGCACCAATAGAGAATGTTTAGCTTTAAAATTATTCAATAGATGTGCAAAACAATGTCTATTGATTGAAGTAGGAAACATAAAATTGACTACATTTGGTAGGCCCTACATAAGTAAGAAGAATTATTTTGTATTTTCTTTAAATTCTATATTAAAGGTAAGAGTCACGTAGTAATTACCCTTTGCTTGTCACTCATAAAAGTGAATGGCTTGTCCTCTTTTCTAGGTCCTATGGCTTTATAAAGGCAATGGAGGAAAAATTTCCATAATTCCTTTGTCTCTTTTTTGGCTACCATATATGCAGCAAGGAATAAACCATTGTTGCGATCCAAAGACACTATAACTAATAGCACTCCACCAAAAGGTCCCTTGAGATGGCAACCATCTAACCCCCCAAAAAAGCTTACAACCTTCTAAGAATCCTTCCTTGCAATCTTGTAGACATACGAAGAACCTCCTAAAAGTAGGGTTAGATTCAAAGTTGTCCTCATCTTGTATCTCATCTTCACAACACTTCTTGGATTTCTCTCTTTGAGAAGATTTCCATAACCTGGCAGCATCTTATAGGAGTTAGTATGTTTTTGTCCAACCTCTTCCAATGCCTTTCTCCTAGCTCTATATAGTTGCATGGGATGTGGTTGAATGCCAAATCTATTGTTAAGCTGGTTGTACATAAGGTTATAGCTCATGTTTGAGTCTACTCTCATTGATTCATTAAATTTCCCAGCCATCTAGGTAGAATTTTCATTTGTTTTCTTTGAAATTTTCAAACAAGTATGCTCTCCATGGTATGCTTTGACCATATATGTTCTGTCATCGGGTACTGGGGAATCATTAACTCTCCATGGATAACTTTTTGTAGCACATATAACTATGACCCTTACATTTCATGCTTCTTCCTAATTACATCAAAACCCTCTTGAATAATGTAATACTTCAATATTTGCCTAAATTCATTAACACTAACAATAACTTGATTCCTTGCTAGTTGCATCTTCCCATTATCATCATACTGGAATCGGTTTCTTTTAAAATTTTTGTTCAAATCGATTTCTCCACCTTCTTCTTCATCACTACTATTGGCTGAGATTTACACATCACCTACATCAACCTTAGGGTCAGGTTCAAAAAGGTCATCATCTTCCTTAGCTTCATCTCCTTCAACATTGTCATCTTGTTATGAATTGCTAACAACTTCCACACCTTCTTCCTTACTATAATCCTCATCATCCTCATTACCATCAACTCATTTTCATTAGCCTAGTCATCACATGACTCTTGAGCATCATTATTTAATGGGAGATTTTCAGGTTCAGGTTAGGCTTGGGAATGTTTATTTGTAGAGTTTTCTGATTAGGTTTGGGAATGCCTGTTTGGAGACTTTTGAGATTGGGCTTGGGAATGTCTATTTTGAGAGTTTTCAAGTTAGGCTTGGGAATGTTTCTTTGGAGCGTTTTCAAGTTAGCCTCGCTTTCCAGGTTGTTGTTCTTCAGGTTAGGCTAGGGTCTGTGAGTGGAAATGGTTTTCAGTTGGGTATTGGGGTTATGTCTTAGATTCAGGGTCAATATCATACACTTTGACATAACTAGGTGTTTGTGAACTAGGTTTTGGCTTATGGGGCCTTTCTTGTGACAATGCATTTAACATTTGAACATTACCAACATCGAAATATATCCCTACTTGACCTTTATATATATCAAACATCTCCAATATATCATTGTCAATTTTCACTTCTAAATACTGGTTTGTTGGAGGAATCTTACACCTAACATTAAAAATGCAACTTACATTGGCAGGAATATCACTAAAGACCTAGTTGTATGTATCTAAAACTAACTTTACATAGCTATATTTGTTAAGGTTTATGTGGTCCACAATGTAGTGCTTGTCATTGTGCCTAATGTAGAATGTATGCAAGAAATCCATCATTTTACAAAATAGAAAAAATTTCCATTGAATAAAAACTAATGCCATACCAAAAACCCTATTTTAGTGTCAATGAATATAGTCCAAAAATTATTCAAGTGAAAATTTTTTAGTCCAAGTGAATCAAACTAATGCAGTCCAAGTACCCTATTTTAGTCCAAAAATTATTCAAGTGTGAATGCAAAATACTAAAAATTCAAATAACAAGTGAGAATTTTTCAATCTAAGCACCCTATTCTAGTGTGAATGCAAAATATTGAAAATCTAAATAACAAGTTTAAATTTTTTAGTCCAAGTGATAATGCAATCCAATTACTGTAAAACTAAATGATAATGTAGTCTATGTGATAATGCTGAAAATCATTCCAGCAAAACTAATATTGAAAACCCCAATACTAAGCTAATACTAAAATGCCATATTTTAGTGCAAAACATAGTTAGTATTTGAAACCCCCTAAACCATAAACTACTCCTTGCTAGATTCAAATCAACAAAATAGCACAAAAAATAGAAATATGTAAAACACAACCTAGTTCCATTTGGCTAAACCTTGAGCAAATGTTGAAATGCATGAAAAGAGAGCAAAGAAACTAACCTTGAACACTCAGTTCATCAACTTGACTATGATTTCTCAGAGAATTTTACCGTGACCTAAGCTATGTTTTGAAAAATGAAATGGCTTCCTTCAACAATGATTATAATTAGGGGTATTTTAGCCATTTCATAAATCTTTTTTAAACAAAATGAAATTATTAGGTATTACAAGATAAAAAATTGAATATTCCTAACATCAAGCTGTCTATTGGATTTTGGTGTAGGGTTTCAAATAGTAGAGGAGATCCATGTAAATTTAGTAAAGTTTGAGGGAGGTCAATGCATTTTATTCAAATTGAAAAGTGAACTAATAAGGAGGAAGCAAATGGCTTCCCCCCTAAAACTAAGCAGATTGCCTTTGGTGCATAGCTAAAAGAGTAAAATGGTGCACTACATTTAGTGCATTAAGTGAAATGCTGCACAATCTAAAAACTGAAATAAAACTATTAAAAGCATAAATTAGTAACTACTTTCTTACTTATTTCCCTCAAATTTAAACCATTCATATAAATTCTTTCCCACTTTGGAGTATGAGTGGCATATTTTGAATAACTCAAATCAATGAAATTCAAGTTTTCAAAATTCAAAAAAAAAAAAAAGAAAAGTAAAAAAGGTAGATGGTTAGCATTTAAAAATATGTGCTAATAACAAGCTATATGCATAAAATCTATTAACAAAAAATTCTTACTTGACTTCCATTCCACAATTGTTTGATTTTACTCGCACACAATTTCAACTCAATAAGTTTCTCTGATTTCATTTCAAGTGATAATGATTGCAATGGATATTCCCACCACTCAAGGACTTTTATTGAATTCGAAAGATGTTTGAGACTAGGGGGAAGTTGTAGTTGCAAACCATGAGATTTGATGAATACTCTATGATTTCACAACTTTGAGAAGGCTTTAGGGTCCAACGTGTTTCATATTATATGTCGCCAACACTATACCTTGGATGAACTCAGTTCCCTAAAAAAATATGGTTATTGAGTATCATATATAAGACAAGATATGAAGAACAACATAATTAATACAAAAGTATAAAAAATGCTGCTACTATAGTTTTATTTAGAAAATAAAATGGAACTCACTTTATTTTTTCCCAATACTTCATCAATTTCTTCAATAGACCACAACCTACTTTGCTTGCTTATTTCATTGCCAGAATTCTTTATAACAATCTTCCTACCCATTTCTTGAAATGAATCATACATCTCAAAAATCTTATCATCACATGTTAAAAGTGATCTTTCAATAAGAATTTCAATTCCAATTTTAGCATTAAAGCAACATATTTCCAATATTTGCACCACACAGTCTATGTCCCATCCCTTGAAAAAACATGCAATATTTAGAAATATAGTTTTTTCTGCTTCTTCTAATCCTTCAAAGCTTATCCTCAATGGCAAATTTTCCAAGTTTGACAAAAGTTAACCTTGGCATTAAATTCATAAAAGTGCCACCATTGATGAAGATGCAATTTATTGGTTGACCATCTACATTTGCTTATATTTGTAAAGGTTGCAAATGACTTTTCATTTGCCCTGTTGGTCTTTTAAAGAAAGTATAGGCATTTTCATCAAAAACAATTTATTACAATCATTTTCATCATAGAAATCATCAGTAAAATCTTGTTCAAAACTCACAAAATATCAATTGGTAAAACATATACCATGTCAATCTTCATTTTTTGACCTTTAGTTTTCAAATATTTTGTCAATCTTTTTTTTTCCTTTTCTTTCATAGTATCACTTGATTCTTTAAGGCCTAATGGAAGCTGATCAAAATATCATCCCATTTTTTGTTTCCTTCTAAAAGCATCTTGTCTTTTCATTCAATGCTTTTGAGTCCTGGTAGAAAATGGAGGTTGATAATTAGGGTTATACTACTGGGTTTCGAAGCATCAAGCACAGCAGAAAATTTAAAAAAAAAATTCAAAACCCACCCAAGGATCCATGTGCAAAATATAAATCAGTTGGTTAAGATAATACCTTATGGTGTTACATTTGATGCAAAATGCAGCAACACAGGTTTTGTCTCCTTATGGTGTTGCATTTGATGTAGAAAGTAGCAACACAAATTTCTGAACTTTCATCTCCTATGATGCTATAGTTGGATGCGATGTTGTGGTTTGATGCAAAAATCACCAACATAGATTAACGAACCTGTGTCTCTATGGTATCCACGCACGAGGAAGACAAAATTCTGATCTGCTGGATGGAATAACCTCACACACTATGCCTCTACTAGGAAACACCTCTCTCTCTTTCAAAACTATTTTTCTTATTTTTCTACTGCCTCACCAATCCCTTAATGTTATATTTATAACTCTAGGGTTTGGTGAGAAAAGATGTAGGCCTAGTCCAATTGAAAGTCCTAGCCCTAGTCCAACTGAGAGTCCTAGTGCAATAGAAAGTGTGGAAAGGCTTTTGGGCTTAAGTGATTGACTTAATCTAACTAATGTCAATAATTAAGCCCATTGTAATATAACCTTAATAAAGCCCAAGAGAAATATAGTATTACTTTAATATTAAATAATATTACATTATAATACAATATTATAATATAATCCAATATTATATTATATCATACTATATTATACTAAGCTATATTTCAAGGATCTCTTAATCTAATTAAGAGTCATAATTATATTACATTAATTCCAATTTTGTCTTACTCTTTATGTGTGACCCTGTAGGTTCTTATTACATTGGCAATGATTCCAAAATTAATCTAATTTTAGTATCATAGATAGTGAGCGGTATCTAACAATTCATCACTATCACCTAAGTAATTAGAGTGTCTGTGATTCAACATACCTAAACAGTGACCAGTATCCCATATGTCTTAGTCCCTTTTGTTCAAATATCCAGATTGAACTTGAAGCATGGAATGTATCATCCTCTTAATAATTCAATCTATGTTTCTTAACCCCTGAGTGACTAATTGAAAACAAATGAATCAATATCACATATTGATCCATTTGAGCACAGCCATGCATTTTAACCCCACTTAATCAAAAGGCCCATGGATATTACTCCTTCAAAAAAGGAGGGACAAAATCTCATCTCGATCACATACATCCCTTCGCATGATTTGTGATATACCCAACCATTGCCTTTTAGGCTGCCTTATTAAAGGTAACATTAGATAGTGTCAAAGTAAATCACTCCTCATATAGGGAACCGTGGTGATTTCAGGTTCAAGGACTACATATATTATGGGCACTACAAGAATTGCTTATGATACATAACCATCCATGTAGCATTCTTATAGCGGGTTAGTCCAATACATTTCGTTCCTTAACATGTACCCATGTAATGACTTGATATCTCATATCCATGACTTTTGGTCATTAGTCATCATACATACTAGTTTTACTGCATTATTGCTATCCCAGTTCACAATAATATTTGACTAGGGATATTTTAAGAATAATAAAGCATTCTAGGGACAATTATTATATTTATTTATATTACGTAGATATAACAAAATATAATAATTGAATTGCCTTTAAAATGTAATATAGTGTATGCAAAAACAATCATCTTATGATTGGCTTCTAGGGCATAAACTAACATATACCATTTGTTCTACCTTTTTAAAATTTTAGATTTCCACATTTGTTTTTTATTTGGTTGCGGTTCATTGATTACCCACTTTTCTTTTGGCATGTCTCCTCGACATACTTAAGTCAAAGGCCATTCTTTTAAAGACTGACTTTCATTTATATCCCCCTTTCTTTCAAATTCTCTCATTTTCTCTTTCTTTTTGTCTTCCTTTATGACATTATACCCCTTTGCACAATTAAAATAGTTTTTTCAACCTTTTCTTTTTACTTTAGGTCTATTTTGTTACATTCCCTTAAATTAGCAAGTGAGATTCTTACCTCATCATAATATTTTTCACATCTGGGACACATTTTTACTATCCTTCCTTCAACATCAATCCTTTTAAAGAATTCTAAATTTTACTCGCCTTCCTCTGGGTAAGCTTTAAGTATGAAAGGTGCACCTAACTTGTCATTATATTAATTAATGGTTACCACTTTTACCTTAGCTATGTTCACTTCACTTGAATCCAAAGGTTTGGCATAATTCACACCTATCAAGAAAGGATCTTTGTCAATTATCATCTCTTTTCCTTTATGAACAAATCAAAGGTGCACTCACTTGATAGCCTTCTCAATCATGTCCCTGAAACACACAGAATTGTTAGTAGTATGGCCAAATATGTTATAATACTTGTAGTATTTTTTAACTTTGACTTCTTTCTTAGTCAAAATCATGTGGTCATCAAACAACTTATCTGCTTATATTTCAACAAGACGTCAAAAATTTGATCTACCTTATTTATGTCAAAAGAATAATTTTTCTTAAGTTGTCAATTTTATCTTTAATTTATGCATTTTTTTTAATAAAGGACAAACATATGAAGAGCCAAATTTTAGTTCAGTCAAATGTATTTCATTTTCATTCTCCATTTCCTCTTCTTTCACATAAGCTACTTTTTCTTTTCTAAATGGAAATTTCTTGATCTTCCTATCTTTCATGCAATTGTTTAATTTCCTAACTTTTTTGGCCAATTGAGACATATATGTTATATGTTGATTAACAAACCTTTTTCTAATCACAAATTCGAATCCTATCACAACAATTTTAACCATTTTAGATTCTACTATATGAGTAAAGTAATGACTTTTTGCTTGTCGGAACTTGGATAGGAAATCATCAACACTTTCCATTGGTGATTTTTTTTATGTTCAATAAATTAGTTAGACCAATCCTTATTTCACCTCTATAAAATTGGTTGTGAAACAAATTTTCTAACTGTGCCCAAAAATGCACAAAATTTGGTGACAACCTTAAACACCAAGCAAAAGTAGTTTTGGTTAGGGATAGAAGAAAAATTAATTTTTAAATATTCATTTCTTACTAACTCTCAACACTTTGTAGTAAATCTTGTTATATGTTCAATTATAAATTGATTATCTTCACCAACAAATGTGCAAATCACAACAATTTAAAAATCCTAGGGGTTCTATTTGATTTATCCATTTTGAAAATATACCCTTATAATTGGGCCAAGTATTGTGCCCTCCTAATTGATTTAGTAATTGTTCGACTAGGAATTAGATGTTTTGTTTTGGTCTTTGTGGAAAAATTTGATTACAATTTGAGTTTATAAGGACTTGCATGTTATCATTAGTTCAACTATCATTCCGAATTCTTTCTTCCCTATGCCAAAATACTCCAATTCAACCGTACCATGGTTGTTCCATTTTGTGCTCTTCTTTTTCGATGTTCTTATATCTCATTTCATCATCAAGATTATCATGATTATTATTATAAATATTTCAACCATTTTCATTATTCTAACTATTGTCATTGTTTTGAATATTGTCTAGATGGACTTCCATTCTTTTTGATTCCTAATTCATTCTTTGTTGACTCAAGGCTTTATTTTCTAGCATTAGTCGAAGTATGATCACAATCTGTTGCGACATCTTGTGGAACATATCATGATTACTTTTATCCAACTATTGTAAAAACAAAAACATTTTTAGGAGTTAAACCAGATAGATTTCCATGATAATTTCGATACATTTGTGGGAAATATGGCATATCATAAGGCATTGGTCCCTAAGTACCAATCCACTATTATCCCATGGTCCATTTTGGTTGGCCAAATTATTATTGTTGTTATTAATTCTATTTCTATTCAGTGTTTCCTATCAGTTGCTTCTATTTTAGTTCTGGTTTGGCTTGTTTCTTTGCATATTATTTTGATTATTTTAGTTGTTAATAACCACATTTTTAGTAGAACTAATAGCATTACTAGTATTTTCATTTTCAAAAGGCATTTTCTCATTTTGAGGGCCATTTTTTGAATTTGTAATAGATTTAATTTCAAAGTTACAAATAAAATAGTATCACTTCTAAGGATTGTACAAGATCGGAGACTAAAAATACCTCAACTGTATCCTACTAGACATGCCAATTTTGAGCCAAAATTTGTAGGTTGGAAAGCTTCAATTCCAGGATAGGTCCTTTACAGCAAATAGGTGAGATTTTGATCTTTTGAGATCTCCAGATGAAGTAATATAATTGAAAACAATAAAGTATATAAAGATTCCATTCCATATGGTTGTGAATTACATCAAAAGGCACAATAATGGCATATGAAATTACAAGCATAGGAGTGAGGGGATTCCTAAAAACTAAAATGATTAGTAGAGCACTAAATTTTGTAGCACAGCACCACAAAGAACACAGAGCGTGTTTTGGTAATGTTAGCCTTAGAATGAAAATTGTTAGTCTTAGAATAATCATCTATCAAAACACTCTAAGCTATATGTTTATTTTGATGTTGAAA
>JANHAO010018073.1:0-13746 GCA_026873985.1 Saraca asoca
ATAAGTTAATATTTTAAGTTAAAATAAAAATAGATATATATGAAGTATAAAAATGTGGGATAACTTGTGGGACCCAATTGGTAAAATTTTTAGAGTTGCACCATTGGAGTGGAGAGTTGCTTAAAGTAGTATAAAGTAAAAAGTGATGATGTGGCATGGTGAGACCCATAAAAAGAGTAGATAAGCAATTCCAATGGGTTGCACCATTGGAGATGCTCTAATGAAAATATCTGTATTTTCTCTCTCTCTCTCCCTCTCTCTAGAACTTTCTCAGAGACAGCCCTTCGCTTTTTTTTTTGCCATCTTAAAGCAAGAAAGTAGTGTGAAGTTGCATGGGGATGTCACAAGTGAAGGCACAAGGCAATACAGATGTAAAAGGAGAGAGAAAGAGAAACGCTATTTTGCAATGTACTTGAAACGGTGACGTATGCAAAGCAAAGCCAAAAATGGGGGAAATTTTTCACAATTGGAGCTGCAAGAGCATTATAAGTGGGTCTTTATTTCTGTGTATCTATTTAGAGATCATAGATTAAAGAGTTGGATTAGATAAGACAACCTCCATCTCATCTTCACGTAATAAATTTATAGGCCATATTACAAGAATATTTAAGAATACTCGAAAATAAGACGTCACGTTGCTACACAGCAGCAGCTTCTGTGCTAATTTTCCGGGAATCGCACTACATATTTGACACAGCAGAAGTAAAGTTAGATGATAAGTTTCTGTAATAATTCTCACAAATCTTATGTGAATGAATTGATCGTTTATGCAGGAGTAAATAATAAATATACTAAACAGGAACTGGGAATCACGCAAGAAATGAAAAATATAATACTCTGTGAGACGTACCTGCAACTAGATTAATTATGAAAAATTCTTCGAGAAAAATATATACAAAAATTAAAAAAGGAGGAGAAAAACTAGAATGGGCTTTTCCAAACCTTTTCAGATCAGAAGCTATTGGCTCATGGGCCTCACTGGTCCCTCGTATTATATACTGAAATCGGACAAACAGCTTGTTAACGATGAAATTCGATTCTTGTGAAGGACTCGAACTTCAGCCAACGGGGAGGAGTTCTGGGACCCAATGTTGCCTCTGAAGTGCAGAAAAGAAAAGACCGAGAGGAAGAAGGAAAAGAGAAATAACATGTTTAATGTGATTCGGTCAAATCCGAACGGCACAGAACCCTACATTTATGGCAGAGATTTTTATTGATGTAAAGTAATTTACAGAGTTTCTGCTTACAGAACTTCATCCCTCATCTTCTAACAATGTAATCTTATTTATAGAGGAAGGAGGAGTTACATGCATTAATTACCAGCTACAATGGTGTTACATCAAACTATAAATGAGAAAAGGCAGCAAAAAGGCTACAATCCGACTGGTGCAGAAAGTAGGTTGCTGAATGGTCTTCCTAGGTTAGTGGTAGACTTGTATCTGCTGCTTGACACCTTGAGTAGGGGATTCCTGGCTCGGGGGCGTTGCGGGTTCTGCTGTAGCGAGCTGGGTGCTGTTGTAGTGAGGAAGCAGGCTTGGAGTGATCGGTTAGTCAACAATCCGGTCTTGTAATTTCTTTGTTAGGCCATCCCTCGCCGGGGATGCCATTTCTCGAAATATACTTGAATGCCCTCGCAGTGTCGTTGCATTGTAATGAGCGAGGCGAGGCTGATGTTAGGAGTATTTTGCTGTTACCGCTTTCTAATGGGCGAAGCGAAGCCTGTTGGAGGCTTTTCGTCGAAGTGAGGGACTTGATCTCTGTCGCGCTCGGGGACTAGTCCTCGCAAGGCCACTCTTATATATATAACATAAGCCCCCCAACTCTCGATTTGCTTTGCGGACTGGGAGTTGCAAGTTTCTGAGGCTTGATTCGTATCTCTAGCCAGTGTCCTTCTTTGACTGAGATGTCTTGTCAAATGTCTTCCCGTTCTACTTTAGGCCATGCTTTCTCCTGTTTGTCATTTTTGACCGTTAGCGTGGCATTGTCCCTCATTTTGGACTGTTGGAGGAAGATTAGACCAGATTTTCTCTGGATTCTTCAAAGAGCTGAGTAGGTCTATTTATAGCCTGAGACATTCTTTCCTTTCATCCCAGAGAAACTCGATGGAGGAGACTGAAGAGCCATTGTTATCTTGGTGTCTTGGCTTCCGACAAAGCTTGGTGAGACATGGATGGCCTGTTGCGGAGTGGCGAGAGACATGGATAGCCCGTTGCATGTGGCTCCAATGCAAAATCCACCTGACAGACTCCTATGGGTTCTCGCGGTGACTTTTGGCCACCTCCTCCGGCCATTGCATGTGGTGCTACTGCCTGGCCAGCCAACTTCTACAACTTTTTGAATTGTTGTGTGTGGCTCAGGAGGACGTGCCAGAGGAATAAGCAGGAGAAACTCTAGGGCTGCTGCTCTTCTGTGAGCCCAACGACTGGTAGCTGGCCTTTTGGCTGTTTTTTGCAGGAATTGTAGTGCCAGGCTTTCAGTCTTTTTCCCCTAATGTATTGTTGCCTCGTTGGGTCGAGGTATCTTTTGCTGTATGAGCTTTTCTTCTTTCAGATACTGTAATGAATGCTTCAAGCATTGCCATATGTAAGCTTTGATAATTAATGAGAACTTTTCCTCGGCCAATTAGTTGTGCCTTATTTTTTTCTCTTAGCTTGTTGTGAGTGAGAGAAGGGTCACGAGTGAGCTACGCCCAAGAGATCTCTTTTGAGATATAAGAGATACGTCCACATAAGAGTTGTGGGAAATTTATCTGCATGAAAGTTGTGAGAGACCTATCCGCATGAGAGTTGCGGGTAATTACAATGATTTCATTTCAGTAATGGTGAGGTAAAAATTGTTTGCTGAGTTTTTCATTTAAGTTTTCATAACTACGGGGTAGACTCAATGGCCGTCTTACCCTTGGGTGTTGCTTTGAGTTTTTGTTGTAGCAAGGTGAAAACTATTTGCTGTAGCGATAATACTGTAGAGATTATGTTGTAGCGAGGTGAAGACCATTCGTTGTAGTGAATACTATAGCAAGGTGAAGACTGTTTGTTGTAGCAAATGCTGTAGTGAGGTGAGGACCGTTACCTGTAGCAAAATTGTAATGTAATGTTGTAGCGAGGTGAAAACCATTCCCTGTAATGCTGTAGTGAGGTGAGAACCATTCGCTGTAATGCTGTAGCGAGGTGAAAACCATTCACTGTAGCGAAATTATTATGTAATGTTGTAGTGAGGTGAGAATCATTCGCTATAATGCTATAGCGAGGTGAGAACCATTCGTTGTACCAAAATTGTAAGAGAGGAGTGAAAACTCCTTTGTCTAAATAATGTTTAGCCAATTGGCAACTTTCATTCATTCAGCATGTAGTGACTAGTACAATCGAGCATCACACGATCAAAATATGGTTCGGATGGAGGGCTCAGACTCTTGGGTGATAACTCACTGAGCCTATTGAGCGCGCTGCCTAGGTGGTCCTACCAAGTAATCCTGTAGTCGACCCCTTCTGACGAGGCCTTCAATGGTGTTTTTTAGTGCATGGCACTCTAAGGTAGTGCGCCTAGCCTCGTTGTGGTAAGCGTAAAATCTGCTTTAGTCTTTGGACTTAGCAGGTACCCTCATTGGCCTGGGCCTTCCGAAGTCCTCGTTATACCTTTCTGTGGCAAAGATTTTGTCCTGTGTATCTGATAGGATGCTATAGCTCTTAAAGTGGCCTTCGGGTCGCTAAGGTTTTGCTTTCTTTGTGAGATGAGGAGTGGAGTTATCGTGACTCTCACTACCCCTCTTTTTACCCGTAGTGGGACCACTATGGCCCGCATTATGCTTGGGTTCCTCCGTTTCGAAGGTTTCTTCCTATCTTATTTGCTTGGTCACCCGATCGTAGAATTCAGCAAGATCTTGAGCGGGGGAATTGTATAGGCTCCTGTACAATTTGTCATCTTTACGAAGTCCTGCTATGATAGCTGTTAGAATACTTTCCTCCAAGGGATTTTCCATGGAGTTAGCCTCGTGCCTGAATCGTGCCACGTAATCCTTGAGTAGCTCATCCTTATGCTGGAAAATCATCTCAAGGTGGCAAGGAGGCACAAGTTGCTTCTTCAGCACTCGGTATTGGTTAACAAATTTCCTTTGGCACTCCTCCCAGCTACTGATGCTACACGCAGGGAGGCGCCTGAACCAAGCACGAGGTATTACCCCTAGCGTGGCGGGGAAGATACGGCACTTTACCAGGGGATCGATAGTTTGAAGGTCCATTTGAGTGTGGAACGCGTCTAGGTGGTCGCTTAGGTCGCTATTCCAGTCGTACAGCTGGATAATAGGCACTTTGAGCTTCTACGGGAGAGGTTGCTTCTTGATCTCTGCGAAAAATGGTTAGGTTTCCTCATAGTGAGGTTGATTGTTTTGAGGTTGTGGGTGCTCCTCTAGCTATTTTAGGTTCTGGAGAACCTCTTCCATTGTTGGCTGCTGATCTTCGCACTGAAGGGTTGAGCTTTCTATCCGTTACGACCCCCTAGTTGTTAGCTATCGCGATCATCTTGAGCCTCCCTCTGAGCTTCCTCCCGAAGCTGCTGGAGTTGTGCCATGACCTCTTCTTGTCTTTGGGCATTCTGTGCTTATGCCTGAGCAAGTGCCTGAACAGTTTCAGCCAATTCTTTGACTGTGTTTTTGAGTGCTGATTGGGACTGATCAGGCATTTGAGCCTCTTAAGTTTCAAGCACAACGGTGTTTTGCTGAGAAATCAGAACTGTAGAACTCCGAGTTGTTCTTCCTCTGGCCATTATCACACTGCAATGGAAACTTCAAAAAGCAGATGATCCCTACAGACAGCGCCAAAATGTTGATGATGAAATTCGATTCGTGTGGAAGACTCAAACTTCAGCCAACAGGGAGGAGTTCTGGGACCCAATGCTGCCTCCTAAGTGCAGAAAAGAAAGGATCGAGAGGAAGAAGCAAAAAAGAAATAACACGTTTAACGTGATTCGACCAAATTCAGACGGCACCGGACCCTATGTCCACGGCAGAGATTTTTATTGATTTAAAGTAATTTGTAGAGTTTCTGCTTACAAAACTTCATCCCTCCTCTTCCAACAATATAATCCTATTTATAGAGGAAGGAGGAGTTACATGCATTAATTACCAGCTACAGTGGTGTTACATAAAACTATAAATGAGAAAAGACAGTAAAAGGGCTACAATCTGACTGGTGCAGAAAGTAGGTTGCTGAATGGTCTTCCTAGGTTAGTGGTAGACTTGTGTCTACTGCTTGACGTCCCAAGTAGGGGATTCCTGGCTCGGGGGCGTGGCGGGTTCTGCTGTAGCGAGGAAGCGCGCTTGAAGTGATCGGTTAGTCAACGATTCGGTCTCGTAATTTCTTTGCTGGGTCGTAATGTAGCCGAATGCCCTCGTAGCGTCATTACATTGTAACGAGCGAGGTGAGGCTGATGTTAGGAGTATTTCGCTATTGTCACTTTCTGATGGGCGAAGCGAAGCCTGCTGGAGGCTTCACGTCTAAGCGAGGGACTTGATCTCTGTCGCGCTTGGGGACTAGTTCTCGCGAGGCCACTCTTATATATATACACAGCTCTAGGAGCATTTCAAACCCATTATTTTTTCTGAAATTGTGTGAAAAAAGATTATTTTTTTATAATTGAATATTAAATTGCACCATCTTATTTGTCGCAAACTTTTTAATAGACTTTCACAACTTATTCCAAATTAGCTTGTACCCGTGCTATGGGCCTTAATTAGTTTCATTTAATAGTAATGTACAGTTTAAATTTAATGTATAAATTATTTAAATAAAGATAAATTATCATGTATTAGATGATTATGTAATTGGAATAATCATATTTGTGTTAATTGTAAAGAAATATTATATTTCTTTTAATTTGATAAAGTTATTACATTAATATTTCAAATTAACTAGACTTATCATTTGAATTGTTTTGATCTTTTAAAAATATTTTTTTAATATATTAATACTTAAGTGAATTTATTTATAAAATTTTGTTTAAAAATTTAAATTAACTACCTTATGTCAGAAGATTTTATTATTTAATTAACAATAATTCATGTATTGTCATAATTAATTGTTATGGGTGTTATTCGGATATGAAATTTGGATTGCATCGTATACAGGGGGAAGCGCGATCAGTCAAAGTTGAAGCCTAGATAAGAATCCCATGCTGCTGGACGAGGACCCCTGACAACAAGCAAAAGCCACAAACACCTCGTTGGGTCATAGGAAGGAGAGCGCGATCCACCAAGGGGGTCTGAACCCTCAACGAGCAAGACCATTGCCTTCGGGATAGCGACCTAACGAGGAAGGAGAAGATCAGCTGAAATTCCCCGCTCACTTAACCCCCAATCTCCTCGACCTGCTCATTTCCAATGGACACCCATATGAAACCCAGTCAGCAATCGGAAATATATCTCCAAATTTGATAGCTCAGACCCCGAGATTACACATCAGCTCCCCGGAAGTCCGACAATGATTTATCCAGCATTAATTACCCGACAGCAAGCATTTAATGCCCTGAATGGTGAAGGTAATCATTCTGCTGATCAAGGAATTACATTTGTAACCTTCCTTCTTATTATAAATAGAAGGGAGGGACCATCATAAAAGGGGTGTGAAGACATATGTGTAAAAACCCTACTAGTTTAGAGAAATTCAGCTTTACTGATAGAAGCTTTGACTATAGGAAGGAAATATACTACTTATTGTAAGAAAGATTTATAGCTGTTGTAATCTAGCTCTGTAAAGATTTTTCCATAAAGGAACAGCAAAGCAACATAGACGTAGGGGTCAAAACTGGCTTTAGCCGAATCACGATAAACTCCTATTATTATTACTCTTTTTCCCTCTTTCCCAATTTTCCCTGCCATTTCTTCTTTTCTTTAACTTATAGTCAGGGGTGTTATTGAACTAAAACCAGTTGACTGGATTTTGGTGTCAACATTTTGGCATTAGAAGGAGGGCCCCCACTGCATATTCCCCATTCTTGATCTTCGATAAGCCACCTCAGAAGCAATGGCAAGGGGGAAAGCCATTAAGAGTGCTAAAACTCTCATCGGTCGACCTGAAGGCCAGATACAATAGCAAAACGTAGCTGACCCTACGACAGCCCCCAATGCTGGTGTGATTCCCTTTGTCCGCCATCAACTAACAACCCAGGAAGCTGGTGATATGTAGACTTGGCAACAGTGCCAAGAAGAGCCCGACTGGCATTAGGAGGCGCTGGAAAATACCATGAAGGAGCTAGCCAACACAATCCAGGTGCTGTCTCAAGCACACGTTCAAGGCGCACTAGGATAGGGGGAATGGCCACGCCCAAAAATGAACATTGTCACCCGAGATCTCAATGTGATTAGCAAATTAGGGTCGAATGCCACTGAACCCACTCACTTAACTCTTCTAACTCACGATTAAGGTCTGAAGTCCACCGAACAAGAAAAGACGAGGAGAAGGAGTATGAAGAGAGCAATGCCCGGGAAGAGAGCTTGCATCAAAGTGAAGGTTCAGACGAAACTGATAATGACTAAGAAATAGATCGCAACTCGTCCGACTGCAAACATAGCCAGGAATGCAAAACTTTCAATCGATGTTCTTATGGGAAGCAAGAAGGGAAGGGCCGAAAGGCCTCCAGCCGTTAATTGAATTCTCGGGACCAAAAAGTTGAGGAATTGTTCCAAAGAATGGAACAATTAGAAAAGAATTCTACCTCCCGAGGAAATCGAGAGTCCCACAAAGGGAGGACTCCCCTCTCTTCCCAAATCGAGACAGAGCCCCTTCCCCGCAAATTCAAATTTTCAAACGTTCCCCTCTACAATGAGGATAGTGATCCTTATAATCACTTGGATGCTTTTAACGTCCAAATGGATCGATAAACCTCCAACCCACTAGTGAAATGCCGAGTCTTCCTAGTAACACTCGGGGAAATACCACTGACGTGGTTTAGAAGTCTTCCAGCTCGCAGCATTTGAAACTGGGAAGAATGCCAGACCAAGTTCCTTAACTAGTATAGGGCATTAAAGAGGCAACTCGCCCCCTCCTGCCATTTGGCTACGGTCTTCCAACGAAAGGATGAGCCACTCGAAGACTATATCGCAAGGTTCTGACAAGAGGTTAGAAATGTCAACAGCCCATCGGATGAAAGTATCCTCATTGCGATCTCTACCAGACTCCGAAAGGATAGGAAACTGTATGAAGACATATACAAATTTCCTATCAAAAACCTAGGCAAATTCTATGAGCGGGCTACCAAGGAGATCCATTGGGAAGAGACTTTCAGCCTAAGGAAGCTGAAGAAGAAAGACAAAGCAGGTACCTCCAAAAGAGGGAAAAGAAGTGGGAATGAGAATAAACAAGGAGGTTGAAAGGATGGTTCAGGAGGTCAAACCACGAAGAAAGCCCAAGGCGATCCATATCAACCTCAACGCTGCTACGAGACCTATACCATCTTGTCAAACACCTCAGATAGAATCTACGTGATGGAGAAAGATAACGAAGACTTTGGCCGGCCTAGGCCCATCAAGACCCCTATAGACAAGAGAAACTGAAACAGGTTCTGCACCTACCATCATGAAATTGGGCACAACACGTCAGATTGTTAGGTGTTAAAAGACACCATCGAGGACATGATCAAGAGAGGTCTTCGGGGGAATACGTGGTGAGAGCCCCAGGACAGTGACCCCCGCACCCTCCACAACATGCAACACAGCGTCGCCAGACCCCTGAGAACGAGGAAGGACCCTCCGTGAGGACCATCTTCACCATACACGGTGGACCTCACATAGGTGGCATATCGAATTGATCACGTGATCGTTATGTGCAAGTGGCAGGCTGTGTCCTTCTCACCAGCCACACGTAAAATGATAGGCTAGCTAAGAAGGCAAAAACTATCGTGAATCATATCTCGTTCATGAAAGAGGATGCATCAGGAGTTCATTTCCCACACAATGACGCTATTGTCATATGGGCAAAAATCGACAATATGGAAGTAAGGAGGATAATGTTGGATATTGGAAGCTCTGTCAATGTGATGTATAAAGCATGTTTTGATTAGATGGGTGTAAACGCGGACCAGATAGGCCCATCGCCAGAACCTCTTTATGGATTCATCGGAGATGGAATACTTCCAGTAGGGCAAATTAAGCTCCTACTCACCATAGGAGACCCTAACCGACAAGTCACTACTATGACAGATTTCTTGATTATAGATTGCCCCTCAGCTTACAACATGGTACTGGGGTGGCCCACCATGAACAATTTTGACATGGTAACATCAACCAGAATGCTTACCATAAGATTTCCTACTCCAAGTGGAGTAGGATGAGTCCAGGGAGAGCAATAAGTAGCCCGTTGTTGCTATGAAGAGGCAGCTAAGCTCGGGGTACAAGGGAAAAAGGTGAATGTAGTTTTCGGGGGAGGCTATCGCTCGCCAAGTGTAAATAGAGTCGCTTACAACCTTGACCCCCAAAAGATGGATACCAAACAAGCCATCGGGCCAGTTGAGGACCTGAAGACATGCGGGTAAGTGAGTCAGACGAGGGGAGGTGCCTAAAGGTGGGCAAGTGACTGCCACCCGAAGTAAATATGTAGCTGGGAAATTTTCCTAAGGCAAACGTGGACATCTTCACCTGGAACCATGAAGATATGGTAGGCATCGACCCGAGAATAATGTCATACCAACTAAACATCGATCCCTAGTCTAAGCCAGTTTGCCAGAAAAAAAGACCGATGACCACCGAACGCTACGCGGCACTTAAAAAAGATGTGGATAAGCTATTGGCTAACAATTTCATCAAGGAAGCATAGTGCCCTACCTAGGTAGCCAATCCCATCCTCATTAGGAAAAAGAATGGGAAATGGAGAACATGCGTCGATTTCACGGACCTTAACAAGACGTGTCCAAAAGATAGCTTCCCTCTACCGAGGATAGATCAGCTTATGGATGCGATGGTAGAGCACGAGCTCCTCAACTTCATAGATGCCTACTCAGGATATAATCAAATTTTGATGGCCACACAGGATGAAGAACATACCTCATTCATCACTAATCGCAAGCTATACTGCTATAAGGTGATGCCCTTCGGACTTAAAAACGTGGGGGCAACTTATCAGTGGTTAGTGAATAGAATGCTCCAAGAACAAATTGGCAAAACAATAGAGGTATATATGGATGACATGCTTGTAAAGTCCAAGTAGCTCGTCGACCACGTCCACGACCTGGACGAAATGTTCCAAACCTTGAGAAAGTATTGGATGAAGCTAAATCCACTTAAGTGTGCTTTTGGTGTAGCCTTAGGTAAATTCCTCAGCTTCATCATCGATAGCTGAGGGATCAAAGCCAATCTAGAAAAGATTAAGGCTTTTCTTGACATGCGCTCTCCCTCAGGTCCAAAAGATGTCCAAAGCCTAAATGGCCAAGTTGCTACCCTCAGTCAGTTCATTTCAAAAGCCACCAACAAGTACATCCTCTTCTTCGACACCTTCAAGAAGGTGAGAAGGTTTAAGTGGACCACGGAATGCGAAGTCACATTTAAGGAGCTTAAAGCTTATCTCAGTCAAGCACCCCTCCTTTCTAAGCCAAGAGAAGGTGAAAAATTGACTGTGTATCTCGGAGTGTCTCAGCATGCCTTGAGCATAGCGTGACATGAGAGGAGAGGGCTATCCAGCTCCCCATCTATTATATAAATAAAAGGTTTTTGGACACGGAGACAAGGTATTCACCTATGGAGAAGCTCACCTACTACTTGGTCATAGCCTTAAGAAAGTTACGGCCCTACTTCTAAGCTCACAGCATTAGAGTTTTCACATGATACCCCTTGAGGCAAATCCTGCAAAAAACTGATGTCTCTGAATGACTACTTAAATAGGCAATAGAGCTTGCTCAATTTGACATTAAATATAAGCCCAGGACGGCTATCAAGGGGCAAGCATTGGCTAACTTTATTGTCAAATTCACAGGACCTGTACGAGAAGAGGTAGAAGTCACTGAAGCCCTATGGTGGGAGTTATTCGTTAACGGATCATCCAATGACCAAAAGTCTAGCACAGGAATACTTCTCATCAGCCCAGAGGGGCACAAAATCTTTAGTGCCTTAAGATTCATATTTCAAGCCACAAATAACAAAGCTGAGTATGAGGCTTTACTAGTGGGCCTACGATTGGCTAGGGAGGTGTAGGCAGTAAAACTGAAAATATTCAACAATTTGCAATTCATTGTTTGTTAAATAAAAGGTGAGTATCAAGCCCGGGAACAAAGGATGGTGAAGTATTTCCAAAAAGTCCAAGGGTTACTAGAGTCCTTTCAACAATCCAAAATTGTCTAGGTTTCGCGAGCTCAGAACACTCATACCAACGCATTAGCTCGACTATCCACTATCAGCAATCCAAACCTCACGGAGTCAATCCCTGTAGAACTCCTTTCGTCCTTGAGTATTGAACACCAGGATAAAATTATGGTGATCGCTGAAAGGCCTGACTCCTAGATGAACCCTATAGTTTATTACTTAAAGGATGAAATTCTATCAAAAAATAAGCTCAAGGCATGACATCTATGAGCGCGTGCAGCCAGATATTGCATCTACGATGATGCTCTCTATAAGAGAGGGTTCTCAGCCCCCTTCTGAGATGCATAGACAACAAAGATTGCGACATCATTCTAAAAGAAATCCATGCAAGACACTGTGAAAATCATGCTGGGGGACTATCGTTGGCACAAAAAGCCCTTCAATAGGGATTTTACTGGCCAACTATGAAACAAGATGTGATAGACCTCGTCAAAAGATGCGATAAATGCCAAAGGTTCGTGAAGGTGCCCCTAGTTCCGCCAACTTAACTAAAGCAGATGACAAGTCCATGGCCATTTGTAATCTTGGGAATAGATTTGATTAGGCAGCTACCAAAGGTACTAGGCAACTACAAATACACAATCATGGCCGTAGACTACTTTACAAAGTGGGCAGAGGCAAAGGAGCTCGTTGAGATCTCATCTTCCAAAGTTCTGAACATCATCTGGAACAATATCATCTACAAGTATGGGGTTCCTCAACAGATCGTCACTAATAATGGGACCCAATTTACTAGCGAACGATTTGTTAAGTTTTGCAATGACTTCAAAATTGTTAAGAGCTTCACGTCTGTAGATCACCCTCAAAGTAATGGGCAAGTAGAAGCTGTAAATAAGATCATTAAAAGGATCTTGAAAACAAGACTAGAAGCTAAGAAGGGAGCATGGGCGGACGAGCTACAAATGGTACTATAGGCTTACAGGACGATCCCCTGCAGCTCCACAGGAGAAACCCCCCTTCTCGATGGTCTATGGAAGCGAGGTAATGATCCCTGCAAAATTTGAAGTCGTGACCCAACAAAGAATTGCCTTTGACCTAAATGAAAACGATCGACTACTCACTACGAGTCTAGACCTCATGGAGGAAGCTAGGGAAAAAGATAGTCTCAGAATCGCCACTCATCAATGTCGTGTCATGAGGTATTACAATCGAAAGGTGCAAGCTCGACAATTTAAGCCAGGCGATCTCATCTTGCGTCTCGTCCTTTTGTGTGCTTGTAACCCTAGTGAGGGGACCTTTGGACTAAATTGGGAAAGCCCATACCTGATAAAGAAGCGAGGGGACCTTTAGCCTTCCTCAGATCATTGGAGGCCAGATCGAAGTTAACCTCGGCCTACTTATGCCGCACTACCTCACCGGAAAGCGTAGCCTCCATTTCTTCAACCTTCTCATGCCAGTCTAGGTTCTCGGCTACTGATAACATAATATTTGACATATCTATTTGTCTTCATGCTTAGCATTTTAAGGTCTTAAATTGCATGTTTCTAGTTGAGTTAGAGTGTATTTGTGATTTTGTGTCAATTGGTTAATTATGGAAATTTCTGCATAATTCGGCCAAATTGAGCAGTTTCTGTGTTTTAGCCATATCTTGAGCTAAACTTATCCAATTGATGTGATTCTTATCTTGTAGGAAATCTAAGAGATATCTCTACAACTTTGATGAAGACCTCCAAGGCTGAATCATGCATTTGGTTACCTGAATATTAAGTGGAAGTCAAGACCAAAATGCTACCAGAATACTATCCTAAGTAGCCGACCTCAGTGCACTTATTAAGCCATATCTAGAGATATACAAGTCCAATTGAGGTGAAAAAAATCCCAAATGGAAGCTAAGACATAATGACACAACTTTCATGAAGGCTTTAATACTTGATTCCAGCAATTTTGGTGTGAAATATGGACTAGAATTCACAAGAAGAATTGCTACAGAAACTAGACTGATGCGGAACTGGTTTTTAAAGCCCCAATTGGCATGATTTTTGAGCCCATTGCAACATCCTTTGACCCAAAAAAAACACCAGCTAGATGGAACACAAAAAAGAGAAGAAAAAGAAGAGGAAGTGGTCTGCAAAATGGAGCTGGCACACAGAAGGACAAACAGGCAACAAGGTGGCAAAAAGTAACCTGCAAAACCAAATTTCCTGTCTCCTCCTTTTCCACCTGGATAGAACCATTTGTAGGGAGTCTTTTACTGCGTTTTTCATTCAGTTTTTCTCTTTTTTTTTAGGTTAGTTTATGGGGGAAGAGAGCAAGCTTTTGCTCTCCCCTTTTTCTATAATTTTTCCTTTCATTTTTGGCATCCATGGAAGGCTAGTGTGTAAATCAGTCCAAGGGGCTGCAACTTGAAGATTTAATGTTGAGATCTTAGTATGTTTTTCTTACATTCATTTGTTAGCCATTTATTCTCC
>JANHAO010018074.1:0-13742 GCA_026873985.1 Saraca asoca
TATTTTACAAAGTATCAGTTATTCTTTATTCCCTACTACTCTATTTTTAATCTATCTGGATAGTTGAATTGTAACCGTTTTGGTAGTTAAAAAGAAGTAGAACTTCCCTGTGGGATCGACCCGTACTCGTCGGTTCTTTGTTACAACTGCACCGTGCACTTGCGGTATTTTTAAAACGTGCAATAAGTTTGCAGCACATCAGGGCCCTTATCTGTCTAGTTTGCAAGCTGATGTATGCTTGTCTTACACTCAGCCTCAGCAAGCTTCTGGCTTCTAGTTAACGGTTGCACCTCACGAATCAGATCCTCTAGTCTGGGGTCGCTGTTACCCTTCAGGCAATGTGGTCAAGAACACTCTTAGTGAAGCGAGCTCACACAGGGGGGTCTCGCTAACTATGTGAGCCAGGACTTAGTGCCTTCATTCCTTCAGAGGGCTTGGCTATTGTTTAGACTCTATCCTGTACCGGGCACATGGTTTTGTGACTAAGGATGTCGCTTCGTGACCTCAGGGTAGGACAAGCTAGACCTTTTCCTTTGGACTCACTATTTGGGCCTTTTGCTAGCCCACTCATAAAGTACCAATTTTTACCCATAACATAAGCTCCCCAACTCTCAGTCTGCTTCATGAATTGGGAGTTACAATTCACTAGTGTGGTCCTTGCCTGTAGTTTTTATCATGTTATCATTTCAAACTTAAATCTTTTGTTTCTTCTAAATGAGGCCATACCTCTTTCTAAACATGACTCTCAGCCGTTGGCGTGAAAGCCTTATCCTCCACGGATCGTTTGATCAAGAGCAGCCAGATAACCGCTGGGTTTTTCAGGAGACCAAACTGGTCCATTTAAAGTCTGAAGGTCTTCTTTTTTCTTCATAGGAGAACTTTATAGGAGCCTTAACCAAGCTCCAGTGTCTCTAATGGATGGGCTATTTGACAAAGCGTGCATGGCCTCTTGCATGAGATTATAATGCATGAACAGCCTGCTGCATATGACTCCCATTAATAGCTTCTCTTACTGGTTGTTAGAAGTCTTGTAGGGATCTTGGATTACTTCCTCACAACTTCACTATGAGGTTTGGCCTTGCCAGCCAGACTCCTCCGCTTCTCAGTCCCAGTGGAAAAGGTGAGTCAGAAAAGGAGCTACTAACTATGGAGGAATGTTGAGGAGCTCATGTGTTAGCCGGTCCTCCTATTGACTGGAGCTTTTCTTCCAGATGCTAGCCCTCTTTGTAGGCCTATTGAATTGTATTTTGACTCATCTGGTGTAAATTTACCTTATTGAGGCTTTTAACAAATGAACCCTATTTATGAACATTGCATTGCATCGAATGTTCTGCTTGTTATACATGATAGCATAGATTTTCTGTAAATCATGGTTGAAAGAAGTGCTTAGGTAACCAATTGGTCACATTCTTCTGTTAACAATGATTATAAGAACCATGAGTCCTTTGATTTATAGTAAGAAAATCATCCCGGCAAGTCGCATGATAGCTGCGTCCTGTAGGAAATTGCATGGAAGCTACAGATGATGCATCACATGCAAGCTACAAGTAATAGATAGCAAGAGAGTTATGATCATTAGGTCACATGAGAGTTATGAACAATAGGTCATATGCGAGCTGTGCCTTTGCGAGCTACACCACAGTATTCTTGTTGCTTAGTGGGCAATACGAATCTTGACCTTGCCTACAATTTTATTACTTGGGCAAGGAAAATGAGTTTATTTTGAGCATCTCCGCGCCTCAATTGAACCAAAGGTCACAGTTGGTAATTAAGTTTATTTTGAGTGTCTGCATGCCTCAACTAGACCAGAGGTTATAGTTGGCAATGAGTTTATTTTGAGCGTCTCTATGCCTCAACTGGACCAAAGGTCACAATTGGCAAATAAGTTTATTTTGAGCATCTCCACACCTCAACTGGACCAGAGGTTGCAGTTAATAATGAGTTTATTTTCAATGTCTCCATGCCTCAATTGGACTAGAGGTTACAGTTGGCAATGAGTTTATTTGAACGTCTCCACACCTCAACTAGACCAGAGGTCACAATTTGCAAATAAGTTTATTTTGAGCATATCCATGCCTCAACTGGACCAAAGAGGCAGTTGACAATGAGTTTATTTTGAGCGTCTCTGTGCCTCAATTGGACCAAAGGTCACAGTTGGCAATTAAGTTTACACATGATGTTAGAGAAAGTCAGTTGCATGTAAATTTAGAGGATTTCACACACTTGATAGTAACAAGCAAATTAGATACATGCAATGAAGAGATCACTATAGGGCTAGGCCAATCAGCAAAACAAAGATTCTTTCAACAAAGATAAAGGGAAGCCTTAACACTAGCTTCTGAATTACAATATCATCTCCAATGTATAATTCTAAATGAGCCCCCCGACTCTTGATCGAGATCTCACTGGAGATGCTGAGATTGCTAACCTGTAGGTTGCACCATGTACTCTCTTAAATGGCCTCACTTGATCAGGTCCTCGATTGTATCCTTGAGGGCTTGACAATTTGAAGTACTATGGCCCATCTCATTATGGCAAGCACAGAACTTTTCTTGGTTCCTCTACCTATAGCAAATGTTGGAGGGTGCAGGTCTTTCTAAATCCTCTGGATCCCTCTCTATCATGTATATCCTATCCTGGGAGTCTGATAGGATGTTGTAGTGCTCATGGTGACTTGGAGGTAGAGGGCACTCGCTCTTGGCCTTTTTGGACCTCTTCTCAGTATGCCTACTAGAATGGTCACCTTGATCCATATTACCCCTCTTCTTATTATAGGCAAAGCCATCCTATTCGTCTTTCTGATCAGGCTTTCTCGAGCTAAAAGTTTCTTCCCACTTGATTTGCTTAGCACTCATTCATAAAACTTGGTTAAATCCTTCACCGGGGACTTGTATAGATTTTTATACAACTTTCCATCCATGTAGAGTCTCACAAAGATTGTTGCCAAAATGGTTTCTTCAAATGGATTCTCCACCAAGTTGGCTTCAAGTCTAAACTTGGCAATGTAATCCTCTAGCAACTCATGCTTGCACTGGAAGATTATCACAAGGTGATAAGGGGGCAGAGTTGCCTCTTCAACGCTCGATACTGGCTAATGAACTTCTACTAACACTCCTCCTAGCTGCATATTAAGTGAGCTAGAAGACTTCTGAAATAGGCCCGAGGTACACCTCCTAGTGTAGCTAGGAAAATTCAGCATTTAACTAGAGGATTGACCGTTTGCAAATCCATCTGAACATTAAAGGCATCCAAATGGTCGTAAAGGTCTGTGTCCCCCATTGTACAGTGGGATCGTGGGGATTTTAAGTTTATGCAAAAGAGGTAGCGTTTCAATTTCTATAGAGAATGGCGATCTCTCTTTAGAGCTAGCTTGGCTACCTTGAGATAACAGACACTCTTCTAGTTGCTTGATCCTTTGGAGTAACTCATCCATTGTCGAGCCTTATACCTCAGTCTATGGGTAAGTAGAGTGTTGGCCTGTTTGTCATTCCTAGTCATGAAAGTAGTGACTCGCAGTTTACTCCTGACGAGCTCTGCTCGAGCATCCAACTTCTTATTGCTGGTGAACATTCTCGGGTGTACCAGCTTTAGCTTGCCATTACACACATTGAGCTTACACTTGTGCTAGCATGGTGACTACTTTAGTTAGTTCTCCTACCATATTTTCTAGCCTCTCCTAGTGCTAAAGCTAGGTTTGTACTCTATCAAGGCTACTGGCAATAGCAACAGGTTAACAAGGGCTAGCTGGGGGCAAGCCAGTAGCAACACCTATAATAAGAGTAGTGGAGGAGTCTGTCGTAGATACATGACCTTTCAAGGGATTAACCAATACATTTAAAGCTCTAATGGCTCTTCCTCTTACCATTATAGGTACACCAGAAATTGACCAATATGCAAGTAATCAACTAAAGAGCAGATGAGTCCCCACAAACAGTGCCAAAATGTTAACAATGGATTTTGATTCTACCAAAACCTAGCCAACCAAAGAGGTTCTTCTGGGACTCAAACTATTTTTCAGTTGAGGTAACAAAGATGAAGAGGAAGATCAGAGGAAGAACAACAAATATGCAAAGGATTTTTAATGTGGTTCAGCCAAAATCGAGCAGCACTGGTCCCTATATCCATGTTTTATTAATTTGGAGAAAATTTTACAAAGCTTTGGTACATGGATCAACAACATGTTTTACAATAATCTCCCTTCTCTTTTTTATAGAGGTTGAGGAGGTTACAAATGTAATTACAGAATTTTTATTTCTGTTACATCAAAATAAATATATAAGACAGCTCAGATTACTACAAAATGGCTTCTGCAGGTTGCTAGCTGACTTCTAGAGTTTGCTTTCTATGGGGGGCCCTTATCTGTCTAGTCTGCAAGCTGACATATGTTTGTCTTACACTTAGCCTCAGCGAGCTTTTGGCTTCTGGTTAATTGTTACACCTCACAAACCATCCTTTAGTTTGGGGTCACTATTGCCCTTCGAGCAATGAGGCCGAGAACACTCTCAGTGACGTGAGCTCACATAGGGGGGGACTCGCTAATTATGTGAGCTAGGACTTAGCATCTTCGTTCTTTCAATGGGCTTGGCTATTGTTTTGACTCTGTCTTGTACTGGGCACATGGTTTCGTGACCTAAGGATGTCGCTTCGTGACCTCAGGGTTGGACGAGCTGGACCTTGTCCTTTGGACTCCCTATTTAGGCCTTCTGCTAGCCCACTCACGAAATACCAATTTTTTCCCATAATAGATTCTATATGGACAAAGCACATCCATTGAGCACCCTAATGGTTGTAAGGTCATTAGATATAAATAAAGACCTTTTTCAACCTCGAAAGAATGATAAAGAACTTCTTAATCCTAAAGCACTATCTTAGTGCAATTAGAGCACTAATATATCTTGCTAGTCATATAGGACTTGATATATCATTTCCTATAAATTTATTACCAAGATATAGTTCTTCCCTAATGCAAAGGCATTGTAATAGAGTTAGGCATATACTTCGATATATTCAAGGAACAATGGATATAGGCTTATATTATCCTAATCTACCTAATCCAGATTTAATCAATTATGCAAATGCATGATATTTGTTTGATCCTTATAATGCCCTGATCACAAATAAGCTATTTGTTCACATATAGTGGTATAGTCATTTCACAGTGCTCTTTGAAACAAACTACAATAGCCACTTCTTCCAGTCGTGTAGAAATCTTAGCAATCATGAGGCAAGTTAAGAATATGTTTGGTTAAGATTTGTAATTTAACATATTCGAGGGACTTGTGGTTTGTCCTTTGAAAAGGAGTCCCAAACAATCTTGTATGTAGATAATGTAGTATGCATAGCCTAATTGAAAAGATGGTTCATTAAAGGTGATAGAACAAAACATATCTCACCCAAATTCTTTTTCACTCATGACTTTTAAAAGAATGGTGATGTTTATGTTGATGTTCAACAAATTTTTTCGAGTGATAATCTGACAAATTTGTTCACCAAGGCACTTCCTACCGCAGTGTTAGAAAAGTTAATTCATAATATTGGAATGCATCAACTCAAAGATCTTAAGTGATATTATCATGAGGGGGAGTAAATATGCATTGTACTCTTTTTTCCATAACCAATGTTTTTGTCCCATTGGGTTTTTCCTAGTAAGGTTTTTAATGAGGGAGTCTCCCATTGCATTTTGTAAAGAACATTCTTTACAAAATGGACATCCAAGGGGAAGTGTTATAAATATTATCTTAATTATGGATGTCCATATGATCATTTGTATTCATTAATTTACATAGGATACCTATCTTAATTGTGAATGTACATATGATCCTTTTTATTCTTCAAACTTACATAAGATGCCTTTCTTCTTCCTTTAACCTATATAGCTTACATTTGTATGATTTATTGACTTTTATCCCTTTTACTATATTATTGAGTGAAACATATGGAGTTTGTACCTTATAAATAGTGGGTTGTAAGAAGCATTCTATGCAATTGTGAATAACAGAAATTGTCCCCTCTTTATTATAAATTATTCTCTTCATCTCTTTCCTTAATATTTTTCTTGCTTCTATGCTTTACTTTTACAACAATTACATAACAATATATATGTTTTATATTATTTATATATAATATAAATTTTATGTACTATATTATTAAGGGTAAAATATAGCAAACCCCCTAAACTTTGCATAATGTGCAAAAGATCCCTTACCTTTTAAAAATGTGTAATTTATCCCTTTAGACTATATGTATGATGCAAATAAAATCTTCTATTCATAAATTGTTTAAACTTTGTTAGAGTTATTACCACATCGTCCAACTTTACTCACACTATCAAATAATTAAAAATAAGTCTTGTCTTCTTCCCTTTTTTTCTTTTGCATCCAAAACATTGCATCATAATCATGAAATATGCATCAGGGCTCTTTGAATTCCCAGTTTTACACTACCTTTGTTGTCTTTTATTACTCACATTTCTCTTTGCTTTATTGTCATTTTTATGAGTGTGAGGGACCAGGTAGAGATCACCAAGAGGCTTTGTATCTTCCAATGGGACCCATGACAAGTGCAAAGGCTATGAGGATGAGGGAAGCTATTCAAGGGCTATGTCATACATTATGGAGCACACATAAGGAGAAAGACCTTAAAGATTTAAGATTTATTTGCATTGAAGTCATACCACCCACTTAGGCCACTTGGAGCATCCAACATGGCAGCCAACAGGGAGTGTCCAATCACACCAACATAGTGTTATTTTTTGCCACAAATATTGACATGTTTATGGGCTATTTTAGGGCTCTTTGTAATACCTTCTTAAGGGGCTGATTGGTCCATATTTTATAGCTTATTTTTGGACCTTTTGTAATAACTTAGGCTTATCTTTTAGTAGCTGTTTGTTTGGTATTTTTGGTGGGCTTGTTTGGGACATTAATCCAGCCTATTTTTAAGTAAGTAAGAGTTATTATGGAAGGCTTGTTTCCCTGAGAATCCAAATTTGATCATTTATAAAATTCAAGTGTTTCTTCTTGAAAGAGTACTCTCCTAGGGTTGGTGTCAAATTTATCATTTATCACTCTCCTTCTATCTACTCTAGAGTGTGGTGTGGATATCCTTCTTTTTCTTTTCAATTTACTAAATTGGAAAAAGGTCCATAGGCATCTCCATGAGAGATCACATCAATTTGGTATTAGAGTTTCGGCTCTTCGAATTCAAGTGATATCTCTTCATTTTCTTCTTATTTATGCTTCCATTTTTTTGCATTTTGTTCTTGTTGTTTTCCCCTATTTTCAATCCATTTTTTTTCTACTTCATTTTCTTTGCCAAATTGTTGTCCAATTGTGTGCAATTTGCTTGTTGAAAATTTTGCTAATTGTGTGCCAATCTACCTTATATATTGCTTCAATTTTTTTGAGTTTTCTACTATAATTTTGCATAGAATTTTTGTGTTTTACTTGTGCACACCAATTGTTTGATCTTAGCTTTGTTTATTGTAAATTTTTTTTCTCATTTCTATTTCAATTCCTTGCATTTTTAGTGAAGGCTTTACTAGAAATTCTACAACATTTTTGCTTCTTATTTTATTATATTTCAAGTGTTTGACAATTTGTTTACCTTAGCTTTGTACTTGCTTATCCATTATTGTGGGATTGAATTGCACATCATTTTGGTGTAGTTGGGTACCATTTTCCTTAACTTTGCATCAAGTTTTGGTAGCTGTCCCAGCTCTACTGCTGCTTGGCTGAAACTTTACTCAAATTTCCCCTGCAATTGTTTTGTTGACCTAGCTTAATTTTCATTATATTTTGTACCAAGAACATCTTCCTTTTGAGTACACTTATGGCAAAATTGTCTTAGATCAATTGTGGTTTAGTAAGTTGATTTTGATTGCTCAATTTGTTGTTCCAAGTGCTAAAAAATTTTCTAGACAATAAGTGAATTGTTTGGAAAAACAAAAGGAAGAAGAGGAAATAGTAGTGGAAGAAAAGAAAAGTGTGAAAGAACAAAAGTAAAAGAGAAAAGAGCAAGCCAATAAATAAAAGAACAAAAGATAACGAGCAAAAAGAAAATAAAAAAGGAAAAATACAAATGCTTTCTTGAATTTTAGAAGCAACAAAAAAATTTACAACTATGAGCTCTATTCAATCCATAATTTGAGCTCATTTCTAAGTCATTTTTCTTTTGTATTTAACTTGAATGTGTTTGTTTGGAATGTATGATTAATATTCTACCTTAGAAGCCTAATTTGGATTACAATTGCTTGATATTTTTGTTGTAACTTTGTAATTTTCCCCTATAACTTTCAGTTTTCCCAGAATTTTTTCTTGTTGGCCGAAATTTCATTCTCTTGGTGCTATCCAATTTTTCGTCTTCCTTTGTTAATTCTTTACTCTTTTGTTCTTGTTGGTTTATGCCACTTTAGAATTACTTGAATACTGTATGATAGTGGTTGCTACATTTTGCAAACTCCAAGATCTTCTCTCTTTAGTTCCTATAGAACTTTAAGGAGAGAAGATAAAAGTGGTAAAAGACAAGTATGTTTGTGACATCAATAGAAGGAAAAAAATCCTAATTGAAAGTACAAATACACGTGGAGTGTCCTAAACACTCATATTTGGACTTTCAAATAGGTTTTTTTCTCCCCTTCTATTGAGGTCACAAACACTCTTGCCTTTTAGAGGTGAGTGGTTTGGTGAAGGCCTATTCTGTCTAACCTATACAAGTAAAACGTCTTAAACACTTGTGAGGTGAGTGTTTTAGTAAGGCCCTATTTATCTAACCTTTGTTTTATAAAATTTTTATTCTCTAAAATGGAGGAAGGTAGTGGTTCCTAATCCAATGAAGTCATGTTCAACCTAAGGCAATGCAATAACAATTTGCGAGGGTGAATATAAACTTGATGGCCTTGGTAAAAGAATCACAAATATAGAAAATAAAAGGAACTTTCATGAAAGAAGAACTAGAAGAACAAGTAACCAACATGTGAGTAATAAGGGGGATTAGAGAGATGACAGAGATGAAGAAGAGCTATCCACTTTATACTATAACACTAAAAAAAGTGAGAGAAGAAGATATAGAAGCAATGTAAGAAGGAGAAATGAAAAACCAAGAAGGGAAAGGGTGGATTCTAGCTTACACAATATTAAAATGACCATACTATCATTCCAAAGCAAGAATGACTTAGAGACTTACATAAAGTGGGGAAAAAAGGTTGAATTGATCTTTGAATGCTACAATTACTCTAAAGAGAAGAAGGTGAAGTTAGCAATTATGTAGAGTTCATGGATTATGCTATCATTTGGTGTGATCAACTTACCCAAAGTAGAAGAAGAAACCTTGAAAGATCCATTTCTACTTGGGATGAATTGAAAGCAATCATAAGGAAATGATTTGTCCTTTCATACTATTATAGAGAGTTGTATCAAAAACTTTCAAGCCTTAACTAAGGATCCAAAAGTGTTGAAGAGTACTATAAAGAGATAGAGATAGCCATGATAAAGGCAAATGTGAAGGAGGATAGGGAGGCAGCTATAGCTTGGTTCCTCTATGGTTTAAATTGTGATATTGCTAATGTAGTAGAGCTATAACATTATGTGGAACTAGATGATATGGTACACATGGTCATGAAGTTGGAAAGATAACTTAAAAGAAGGACTTCTTCCAAGTTTGTTCATCAATTTAGCTCCTCTTAGAAGCCAAATTGGGATAAGCAAAATAAGCAAAAGGATGTTAAAGCCTTCAAGAAGCCCATAACTAAAACTTCTTCAAGGACCAAGGGAGAAGATTCAAGAGACAAAGGCAAGTTGGAAGTGCCACAAAAGCAAAGAAACATCAAGTGCTTTAAGTGTTTAGGTCACGGCCACTATGTCTTTGATTGCCCTAATAAAACAATCATGATAATGAAAGGGAAAGGGGATGTTGAATTGGCTAGTGAATATGAAAGGGAGGAGGAAAAGTCCAACTTAAGTGGAGAAGAGAGCAATAAAATAGTTAAGGTTGTGGTTGAAAGAAAGGCTCCAGTAGTGAGAAGGGCTTTGAATGCCCAAGCTAAAGAAGGGAGTGAAAAACAGAGGGAAAATATCTTCCATACTAGATGCTATATGAGAGGCAAAGTGTGCAACCTAATTGTTGAAGAGGGAGTTGAGCCAATGTGGCTGGTACAATCATGGTGGAAAAATTGTCTTTGCTTACCTTAAACTATCTTAACACTTTATAAGTTACAATGGTTAAATGAAAGTAAGGAGGAAAAGGTAACAAAACAAGTCCCGGTGGCCCTCTCTATTGGGCGGTATCAAAATGAAGTCTTATGTGATGTTGTCCCCATTCAAACGACCCATTTGTTGCTTGGAAGACATTGGCAATGTGAAAAGCATGCAATCCATGATGGGTTCCTCAACCAATATAACTTTATGAAAGATAACAAATCCATTAATCTTATGCCCCTCATCCCAAAACAAATTTTAGAAGATCAATTAAAAAGAGAGAAAAAATAAAGAAAAGATAAGTAAAGAAAAAGAGAGCAAGAATGGAAAGAAAGAGAAAAAGAGTGAGAAAAATGAGTTGAAAGAAAGTTCAAAATAAAAAAAAAAAGAAAGTGGAGTGTATTTGCCAATGCTAGTAATGTTAGGCAAGCTCTTTATTCCAATTGGCCTATGCCAGTCCTTGTATGTAAGGAGCAGTTTTGAATGCTAACCATAAAATTAATGATTTACCTAATGTCACAGAGTCAGTTTTGCAAGAATAAGAAAAGATGTTTCCAAAGAAGTGCCCCACAACTTGCTACCATCAAAAGGGATAGAACACCAAATTGGCTTTATTCCTAGAGCCTTCATTGCCAATCGACCTGCTTATAGGACCAACCCCATAGTGGCTAAAAAAATTTAAAGACAAGTGGAAGAGCTCATGGCCAAAGGTTACATTAGAGAGAGCATGAGTGCTTGCGTAGTTTTGGTCTTGCTAATGCCTAAGAAGGATGGACCATGGAGAATGTTTGTTGATTGCTAACTAACCAATGAAATCACTATAAAGTATAGACAACCTATCCTTAGGCTTGATGATATGTCAGATGAATGGCATGGATCTTGTGTGTTCTCTAAAATTGATTTGAAGCATGGTTATCATCAAAATAGAATGAGGTTAGGAGATGAATGGAAAACAGCTTTCAAAACAAAACATGGTGATGGTTCCAGTAAAAAATTAAATTGCAGAATATAAATGGATCTTGCCCTTTTCCCATTGGGGAATTTGTATACACCTTTGTTGAATATTAACTTTTCTTATGAGATAAGTAGTAGATTGATAAACAATAAATGTAGCAGCAAGAACAACAAGGTATAAATGCAGAAAAAGAAGTTGAAGACACAAGTTTTTAAAGTGGTTCAACTTAAATTGAAATCACAATTTAAGTCTATTCCACTTGATCTTTCTCAACTGAAAGACCTCTTCAATTAAAAAACAAAAACTATCAACATTTACCAGGCTCCTGAAATGCTAGTTTACATCAAATACAAGAAATTACATAGGCTTCTTGTTAACCTAAAAGAATTGGAATAGGCTCTTCTAAACCTATACAGATTTTTAAATTCCTAGAAATCTCAAATAAAAAGAAATAGAATAGGAAGGATTGAAGAATACAATACCATTGGTTTGAGATGAAAATCTCAAATAAACTAAAATGAACTCAATTGATGTTTGATCCAAAAACTTAATTCAATCTCAGAATTTGATAAGGTAGAAAGAAAATGTGTTCAACTTCTCTTATCAAAAGTTTTTGCACATGAATATGAAGAAAAATTGTGAAAAATCATTTAAATAGAGAAGGTAGTTAGGCCGCTCTAACTGCTGTAACCGTCTATAACAAAATAACTAACTTTCAATTATTGCATTAATTATAGCATCAATTCAATGTGGTTATAACTAATTAATCAATGTGGCAATCGAAATGCAATTTACTGTTCACAGCTTTTGCATTGATTATTGCAACGAAGTAAGACTTTTTCCTAACCTTCGATAAAATAATTTTTCAAATCTGTATTTCATAAATTGATTGCGACTTTGATTTTAATATGAATTTTTCATAAGTTCTTAAATGCATCGATGTGTGAATCGATTTATAAAGTAAAAAAATAGTTTTATAGCTTTCTTCAATTGATTTAAAGACTACCTTATTATTTTGTTAAAATATTTTGATTGAATATCATTTAAACTCATTTACAAAAGATCCTATTAAAATAAAATAAGTCCTAAAACTAATCTTGGATCCTTTGAATCATACTTCTTTAAACCTACAAAAAAAATTAAAAACACTAAAATATATTGTTAGATAAAATTGTTTTTCAACATTAAAACTAAGGAAAATATGTAGGTAAAGTAATCTAGGCTAACACATGGTTTGTATGAATGGTTGGTCATGCCTTTTGGCTTAAAAAATGCTCCTAGTACATTTATGAGGTTGATGAACCATGTTTTGTTTTTATTAAAAAAATTTATGGTTGTCTTCTTTGAGCTTGTGTATAACAAAAATGAACATGAACATGTTAAGCATTTGATATGTGTGTTACAATGTTTAAAAGATGAACAATTATATGCCAATTTTGATAAATGTTCATTTTTCTTGGAGAAAATAAATTTTTTGAGTTATATGGTGAGTGGCAATGGTATTGAGATGAATAAGGAAAAAGTGAAAGCCATTAAAGATTGGCCAACCCCCAAAACCATGAGTGAGGTGAGAAGTTTTCATAGGTTAGCTAGTTTCTGTAAATAGTTTGTGAGGGATTTTAGCACCATAGTTGCACCCTTGACCAAGCTTGTGGAGAAAAATGTGGGATTTATGTAGGAGAGTAAGCAAGAGAGAGCTTTTGGTTTGCTTAGAGAGAAATTAACTTCTGCCCTTGACTTGCCCTTCCTGATTTTTCTAAAGCTTTTGAAATTGAATTTGATGCTTAAGGAGTTGGTATTGGAGCTATTTTGATGCATGAAAGACATCCTATTGCATTTTTAAGTGAAAAGCTAAATGGAGCAACCCTCAACTACCCTACATATAAGAAGGATTAGTTTGGGCTTTGAAGACATAGCAACATGTGGCCAAAGGAGTTTGTCATCTATACCAATCATGAGTCCTCAAAGTATTTGAAAGGGTAAGGGAAGTTGAACCGCCGGCATGCAAAATGGATGGAATTCATTTGGACATTTCACTATACCATCCAATACAAGTAAGGTAAAAAGAATGTTGTAGCCAATGCCCCTCTCATAGGTATCATTATGCATGCTAAATTGTTAGGTTTTGAATACATTAAAGAATTGTATGTGGATGATCATGATTTTGTTAATGTGTTTAATGCTTGTGAGAAGGTGGCTTTTAGCAAATACTTTCAACTCGATGCGTTTCTTTTTAAAGAAAACAAGTTATGTGTGCCTAACTAGTTGCTAAACTAAGTCAAGATTAGAAATTTATAACCAGAACTACCTAAACTATTTGTAGCATAGGCAACACTGGGTCGAGCTCTTGGATCATTTGAGGATGATGATATCAATCAAATTAGGAGCTGGAAATGGGAGGGTTGGCAGAATCTAAGCTAATAGAAACTACACTAATATGCAACTACATGCAGAAATGAAAATGTAAATAGATAAACCAACCAGCTAAGGGAATCAACTTGAAATTAATATGATCACTAAATGTTCATCCAATTGTTGAAAATCATAACAAGAAGCCTTGGAATGATTAATGAATCCATCCTAAGTAGTCAAGA
>JANHAO010018075.1:0-13738 GCA_026873985.1 Saraca asoca
TATGGATCCTTTATTAGGAACATTGCCATTATTTTCTCTCTTCTTGTTGAAGAAAGTTCTTAGATTGAGATGTCTTCATCACTTGTGTAGGAGTTTGTTTAAATCATCCAAGAAAAACAAGAAAAGATATAAGGTTCCTGATTCATCACTTTTTGGTGATTTACATGATGAAAATATGTACAAGGTGCAAAACAAAGAAAACTCCAAATTACACTGGCCAAAGCTAAAAAATTTCACCCTGTGCCCTTACAAATCTTTTGAAGGAGTTTTCACAAAGACACTAGCTAAAAAAACTTTCAATGAAGGACTCATATCCTTCCATTATCCATACTATTCCTTAGAGAAGAAAATTCTCAAAGGTTGCATAGGATATATTCACAAAAGAGTCCACAGAGAAAGCCCTGGAAGAACTTGTCGCTTCCCCTAATCTTGGTAGATGATTGGTCACCAACAAATATCGAATAAGCATCACACCCACCAAGACAACTGCAAGATAGAGACAACATCATTTTGAGCCAAAGGATTTCTGGCCTCATAACTAATTTTACATGACTATGTAGTAAGACAGGATGACGGGCTTGCACAACCATTAAGCATCTAGGTCCAGTGTGAAGCTTGCACATGCTAACCATACAGTAACTGGGATGACGAGCTCACGCTAGCAACATCATTCTTAGTCTGGTTCTGAACACATGCACGTGATGTTGAACTCGTTTGGTGGCCATGCAGCGAGACAGTTCAGTGATGAGCTCGTTTGGTAACCATATAGCAAGCCAGGGTTCGGTGCTAAGCTCATGCATACTAACCATGTAGTGAAATTGGATCTGATGACAGGCTCGTGCACGTTAGTCTTATAGAAACAGGGACGATGAGCTCACACATAGTGGCCATGTGATAAGATTGAAAGCCCAAAGGAAATGGGTTACATGAAGGTGCCGACTGCTAAATCTGTGTCTACACCTACTAAGGAAACACTAGGCTTCTTCTTCTTTGCTATTGACGTATCCGGCTCATTTCTAAAAAGGACTAGTTCATGGACGTGCCTAGTTCATGTCTGGGTGTCCTCAGGCCATTGGAATTGCCTTTTGAACAAATCATCTTTTATTTTGCATTTCAAGATGCAGATGGAATAAATAGTTTTTTCAAGCTGTAGAGTGGCTAAATAAAACTGTTAAGGTTATAACTCATATCTACCTTCTATATTTGGGACTATCTAAAATGGATGTTTCATGAAGACTGTGGTTGGTATTGATCTGGGAACGACATATTCGTGTATAGGTATAATGAAAGGAGACCACATTGACATTATAGCCAACGATTAGGGCAGCGGAATAACTCCTTCATCGATCTCATTCAACAATAATACTCCTAAACAATTTGTTAGTGAGGCTACGAAGAATCAAGCTGCTCTCAACCCTGAGGGCATTGCCTATAATGTTAAATGCCTTATTGGTTGCAGTTTTGATGATGTTGAGGTTCAGAGAGACATGAAGTTCTTACCTTTTGAGGTCATAAAAAAGGATAGAAAATAGCCATGGCAATGGTATTGTGAATATTACACTTGCATGGGCCCAATCATCGCTTGCATATAGATAAATCATCATAGCCCATCTTTCCCTCCCTTTTCATTTGACAACTACACAGCCACAACTAAGGAGCTTGAATTATGATGGTCAATCTGACTCAGCTCTAACTCGCTTTCATTTTTTATCTTGATTCCAACCAATCTGATGTCCTCTACTAATGACCAATGCTCTCAAGTTAAGTCTTTCTTCAACCTCGGTAAGCAAAATCACCCCGGGCTCTATCTCAGCGAGTTGCATTTCAATCTTGCATGACCTTTTTTTTAGCATTGACCTGGCTCTATATATGAACAAGGTGACAAGCTCACGTAGTGACCATACACCGAGACTGGGCTCGATAATGAGCTTGCACTGTCTATTAAGTACTAAAGATGATGCAGGTTATCGCCTGTAGATTGCTTATTCGATCCATTTTAACCTTATTACTTTTGACAACCCTTGCTTGCCCTTAGATGAAACAAGACACAGTTCGGCTTAACTCCAAGGTCATGCAAATTATCTGACCTTGATGAAGTGAAATTATCCACCACTTAGCGTATCTAGCTGAAAGGTACGTGAGCACAACTACTTCCACCACTCCAACCGCTGTGCTATAGTAGAAAACAATGATTGCTATGAGCTGTAAGAAATTAATGTAGAGGTTATGCTCAAAGCAACAGATGCTAATGGCGTATATCATGATAGACCAAGGAAGAATCCATATGCACGTCTTCTTAATATAATATCATATTAGGAGGTAACATCTCAAAAGCCATTAGAGGAGAGAGAGTTGGCACTTTGATCGAGGCAATGTGGAATTCCTCCCTAGCAAGGACATGAAAGCACTCAGACACCTTAGCTCATTGCTTACTCTGTTTTAATCTGCAATGCAATCATAAAGCGAAGGATGCCCCTTACAACATGCAGTACTTTGTAACTTGAAGTCAACAAGGTAGTTTAAGATAGTTGCGAGCTAAAAACAGCGTCACGAGATGAAGTGCCTCCCATATGATCTCAAGCTCATGTCTTACGATCTTCATAAGAGCTAAAACAGCAATTCTTAATAGAATATTATACCAGAAACTAGCTCTTACCCATCTAATCTAGAAGGAACATTCAACCTGATGAGGTTATCACGCAACTTATCAAGAATACCCGTTAAATATACATTATCTTGCTCGAACAAATATACATTGTCTTGGTTAATCTGACAAATATACATTGTCTGCTTCGTTAATATACATTAGCTAACTGAAGGCCCATTGATGCAACTTACTAAGCACTCAATTCATGCTAGCCAAGGCACTAAAACTCATTGGTTCCCTAAGCAATGAGATTACTGGCCAAGGGCACACCCATGCACCCTATTATTCTAAGATGCAGCTCTCGTGTGACCTGTTACTCATAGTTCCCACATGTGACCTATTGCTTGTAAATTTTATATGATTTATTGCTCATAACTTTCATGTAACCTATTGCTCCCAGCTTTCATATGACCTCATCTCGATTTGGGTGCACCTAATCACCCACTGAACACACATCTCAACCTGGACGCATCTAATCATCCATCGAGCACTTGATCTCGTCTTAGTTCGGGTGTGCCTAATTGCCCATTAAGCACCCATCTTAGCCTATACGCACCTAATCACCCATCAAGCACTCAATCTTGTCTTAACTTGAGTGCACCTAATCACCTATTAAGCACTCATCTCAGCCTGGGCGTATCTAATTGCCCACTGAACACTCAATCTCATCTCAGCTCAGGCGCACCTAATCGCCCACTGAGCACCCATCTTGGCGCACCTAATTGCCTATTGAGCACTCAATCTCATCTCAGCTCGGGTGCACCTAATCGCCTACTATGCACCCATCTAGGCCTAAGCACATCTAATCACTTATCGAGCACTCAATCTCGTCTCAGCTCAGGTGCACCTAATCCCCCACAGGATACTCATTCTTATGCTAGCCAAGGTAGACCTCTTGTAACCTATAGCTTGTAGCTCTCATGTGACCTATTGTTCGCAGCCTTCGTGCAGCTTGAAAGTATATTACCAGCTGAGACACTCTAATGTTCAAATTCATTCAATAAAGATGAATTCATGTAACCAATTGGTTATTTAACTCGGTGCCTATTTAACTGCAAAAATCTATTCATGAAGAGCTCGCATGCTATCTTGTGTGACAATTAAAGCAATCAACATGATACGTTTGGAAAAAAGTTAGGAAAAAATTTCATTAAAAACCTTTTTCAATAAGGTGAATTTACATAAAGATTCAAGAATACAAATCAAACTAAGCCTAGGGCTACCATAAAAAGAGGACCTGGCTTTTAGAAGCAAAAATCCTATGAGCTAGTGAATCAACAAGCATGCCAACTACTCATGCTTTTTCATCCTCTTTAGTTAAAAGCTCCTTCTTAGGCCCTATCAGGGGAAAATTCACTGTGCAAGGAGGCAAAAGAAGATGACTAGAAGGGCCAACTTCCACAGTACGACCATGATGAGGTTATGAAATTAGTACAAAACTTCCCTAAAAGGAGTTGTCCATAGGATCCTTATGCAATAGGCTATACACGCTTCGAAACATTCTATCAAGAACTAGATCGTCAAAGACATAGAGGGCTTAGCTAATGCATCCATCAGGGTATTCAGTAAAAAAAAACTTTTCATACCTTATAAAGACTAGCCTGACTTCACCAATGGATCTAGAGACTGTCCAGTTTCCTTCAAACAAATGGTCTTACAAAAAGCAAGTTTGTTATGCCAAAGACTATAAAGCATACACATTAAGAGTATAATCTGGGCAAAAGCAGACAAGAAGTTTGAAATGACAACTTTGCATAATGCACTTGTAGACTTTTGCCAGTAAGTTTCAACTTTCAGTCTATAGAATGAACTAAGAGCTAGGGGGCTAATGTTGTGTATATTTTTTTACACTATGTGAAATGGGCTGGTAAAAGTCCAACAGATAAGTCTAACTGGTGAAAAGCCTGGAATCATTCAGGTCACTGGTAACCTCATGTGTGAGCTTCAGGTTACTAAAGATGAGACTTACAAGATCTCCAGGTCATAGGTTTCAGCCCTCAAATTGAGCTCGCTAGCTCTTAGCTCTAACTCGCTAGTTTCAGCTCACATTAAGCTCGTTAGCTCTCAACTCTAGCTCGTTGGTCTCAGCTTTTAAATCGAGCTCTCTAACTCTCAGCTCTCAGGTCATGAGATCTAGCTCCTAACTCTTAGCTCTAAAGGAAAGCTCCAACACTTCCCCAGCTAATATCAACTTGTGAGACTCACTTGTAGACACCAATTTGCACAGCCCACCCACAAAAAGCAATTTGCAAAAGTTAGTCTACCATCTGCAAAAGCTGATTTGTGGGAGCCTTATATGTCAAATACATTTATTACTTGATGTAACAGATTTACAACTTATAAAATTATATTTGTAACCTCTCAACCTCTATAAAAGGGGGAGGAAAAAGAGAGGCTGAACAGCATGTATTGTAACTCTACCAAATTTTCACTAGATAAATAAAAGCTCGTAGACGTAGGAATCCAATAAAGGACTTTAGCCAAATCACGTTAAAAAACTCTTCTGGCCTTTGTTGTTCTTCCTCTGATCTCTGTATTTATCTATTTTTTGCATTTATTTGATACTCACACAATCAAATTGTAGCTTGGGTGTTCAAGGGCTATTCAAGTTGGCTGGAATTTGGGCTTACCAAATTTCACTGTCAACACAACTAGCTTATCAAATTATCAGTTATTTGCATCAAATAGATTCATTTTGTTTGGAACACAAAAAAAAAAATAGCTTTTAACTTTTTGACTTAGTCAAATAACTATTTTTTATATTTTAAAGATATTTGGTGCATTAGCTTTTTGGAACAAAAAAAAATCCCTTTTTGGAAAGCTACTTCAAATAGTACATAACTTATTATAATAGAGCTTGCAACAAAAAAAAAACCCTCTTCTCTTGATTAATTAACAGTCTATATTTTAATTAATCAGAAACCTTCATTTTTTTTTTAAATGTCCTCACCTCTCACCCATCTCCTTTAAAGAAAAAAAAACTCAAATATCATTACATATTTGACATTTGCCGATTGTTGCAACCTAGATATATAAAATAAATAAATAAATAAATATAATATCATAAAATTTAATTAATTAATTTTATTCTAATTTTGAAGATTTTGATTGCATCAATATATTTTGACCTCAAAATGAATATGGATTAATTTACTTTATTTATCTATTGATATTAAAAAAATCCTTTTATATCATTTTACATTTATAAGCTAGTTCAACAACTAATTTTATTAAACACTTTTAATACAATCTATTGATTTATTAGTTTTTAATTAATAGCTAATAATTAGCTTATTAACTACTTGCACTAAACAAACTCTTTGTCATGTCAACCTTTATTGACAATGGATTTTGATTCTCAACGGAGGATTCTTTTCGGATCTCAAGCTGTAATCTAGTGGTAAATACAGTAAATGAATGTAGAAGACGAGAAGAAAAAGAAGAGTAGCAAGGAACACAGAGCTTTTAACGTGGTTCGGTCAAATTCGGACAGCACCGGACCCTACGTTCATGGTAATGTATTGATCTGAAAATATTTTTATAGTTTCAGTATGGTTTTTCTCCGTCATCCCCAATGTTTATCTCCTTCCTTCTTTTTATAAAGGCGATGAGGTTACAATTGTTATTTTACATGCAATAAATCTATTACATTAAACATTTAATGTATAAGACAGAATCGACTAACTAAAATCCTACAAATTGACTTTTGTAGATTGCCTCTTACAAGTGGGCCCTATGTGTCTGTTGGGCATGACTTAACAAGCTCCCAGGTTGATGGTTGCACATCGCGAGCCAGATCCTTCAGTCTGGGAGAGCTGTTACCTTCTGAGGTAGTGAGGCCGAGCTCGTTCTTGTTGGAGCGAGCTCGCATAGAGAAGGTCGCTAGTGGTGCGAGCTGGAACTTAGCGCTCTGAGTGTCCTGGCGAGCTAAGGTTCTATAACACTTAGGCCATTTTCCAGCCCATTAAGGAATTTCAGGATTTTACGCATAACATAAGCCCTCTAACTCTCAACTCGCTTCGCAGGCTGGGTGTTGAAATTTGTCGAGGGTTATTCATTCACAAAATTTAGTTCAGTCAAAGTCTTCATCGAATCTATCATTTCATCTATTCCAGACCATACTTTCTGCAGTATGTGCCTCACAATTATTGGTGAGTTAGCCTCACTCTTTTCTGAGGCAATAAATGAAAATGGTTGGAAGATTCATCTGGTCCCTTCAATAAGGCCAAGCTTGGCTCTATTTAAGGCAGAAGAAGTCTCTTTTGCTTCTTCACTAAGCAAACCATGAATATTCTAGATAAGCTTCCCTTATTTCTGGCATTTTGTCTTTCCGCCATGGTGTGTATAGCCTGCTGCATAAGAAACTTAGAAGACATGGCTTCTCTGATAACATGGAGAGATCTCATATGGATCTTAGATTACGTCCTCATGACTTTGTCGTAGGATTTTGCCCTATTAGCTAGGTTCCTATTTCTTCTTGAGTTGCTCTCTTTGTGAATAAGAAAAGGAGCCGTTGGCTAAGGAAGATTAAGGAGTAGCTATGCTTGTTCCTTTTCCGATTGACGGGAGTCAAGTTAAGGAAGAGCTTGCTGTTGAAAAAGGTGCTAGAAGATGAATTTTGAAGACTTAAGCAAGCTCATGAGCTTTAGCTGGGAAAAGTTTTCCTCTCGATAGCTAACCCTCCGATTGGTAGGAGGTTTCCCCTCGTGTACCAATCCTTCTTTCAGAAGAACTAGCTATAATCTTTTTTTACTTGTATTTTGATTCTTTCTTATGTAAATGTACCTTGCTAAGGTTGAATAAAATCTTCTTTTGTGATTCTGTGTGCTGCTCTTAACTTTTTGTATTCCACAAACAATAACATAAACTTTTATGGTTCGCAACAAGATACCCAAATAGCCAATAAGCTAAACTCCTTTGTGAGCAATAAGCATGAGTGAAACATCTCGCATATAAATATTGTATGAGCAAATCTTATAAAAATTGTATCTAATAGAAAGTTGCATGAGAGCTACGAACATAGTGATCTTATTGCCTTTGGCAAATAATCAGGTCAATTTTTATACTTCAGCAAGCACATAGCTATGCTAGCATTGAGTTTTTAAGAGCGCCTCCACACCTCAGCGAACCCGCAGCTCAATTGGTTATTGTTCCAGGATAAGCCCCGATGCCTCAGCTCAAAAGCTGGTAATTGTTCTGGGATGAGCCCCAATGCCTCAGCTCGAAAGTTGGCAATTATTCCGGGATGAGCCCTAGTGCCTCAGCTCGAAAGCTGGCAATTGTTCTAGGATAACCTCGGTGCCTCAGCTTGAAAGTTGGCAATTGTTCCGAGATAAGCCTCGATGCCTCAGCTCGAAAGCTAGTAATTGTTTCAAGATGAATCCAGTGCCTCAGCTTGAAAGCTGGCAATTATTCCACGATTCTCAGCACCTCAGCTCGAAAGTTGGCAATTATTTCAGGATGAGCCCCGACACGTCAACTTAAAAGCTAGCAATTCATCAATTCATCTTTAGAATGAGCTCTAAGGGGCCTCAGCTTAGGAAGTTAGCAACTGGTCAATTCATCTCCAAAATGAGCTCCAAGGGACCTCAGCTTAGGAAGCTGGCAACTGGTCAATTCATCTTCAAAATAAGCTTTGGGGGGCCTCAGCTATACCAGAGGCCACGATTGGCACAGAGTCACTCGAGTGATTTGAAAGAGTTGACCACATGCAAGCTATAGGGATTACAAACATTTGATAGCGAGGAGTAGATCAAAGAGAGATGAAGATAATAACACTTAAGCCAATTGGCAAATAGCTTTCAAAAGGAACAAAGGAAAGTACTCACATTAACTCTTGAATTTAAGATACATTGTCAATGTATAATTTTGACCAAGCCCCCCAGTTCTTAGTCAGCATCTCATTGAGGATGCTAAGATCGCTGCCCTGTAGGTCGTACCATGGACTCCTTTAGGCGGCCCCTTCTAATTAGGTCTTTAATTATGTCCCTGAGCTCTCGACAGTTTGAGGTTCCATGTCCGACCTTGTTGTGATAGGCACAAAACTCCTACTTGTTTCTCTACCTGTAAGGGATCCATATAGGAGTAAGTCTCCCAAAGTCTTCTCTATCCTTTTCCATCATATAAATCCTATCCTGAAAGTCTGATAAGATGCTATATTGCTTGTGGTGATCTGAGTGTTGAGGTTGCTCACCTCTAGGCCTTTTGGACTTCTTTGTGATTGGCTCAGTAAAGTGGTCACCTTAGTCCATATTGCCCCTCTTTTTGCCATGAGAGGAGCCATCCTTCTCATCCTTTCTATCAGATTTTCTCGAGCTAAAAGTCTCTTCCTACTTGACCTGCTTAGCAACTTACTTATAAAATCTAGTAAGATCCTTTATCAGAGACTTGAACAGGCTTTTGTATAGCAGTCCATCTTTGCAGAGTCCGACAAAAATCATTGCCAGCATGGTTTCTTTAGATGGATTCTCCACTGAATTGGCTTCTAGCCTGAACCTGGTGACGTAATCATTCAATGACACATGCTTACACTAAAAGATCATGGTAAAATGATAATAGGGCACAAGCTATCTCTTCAATGCTTGGTACTGGCTGACAAACTTTTGTTGGCAATCTTCCCGACTGTAAATTAAGCGAGTTGGAAAGCTCTTAAACCAGGCTCGAGATACACTTCCTAGCGTAGTTGGGAAAACTCGACATTTAATTAGAGGATTAGCCATTTGTAAGTCCATCTGAACATTGAATGCATCTAGATGGTCATACGGATTAGAGTCCCCATTGTACAATGGAATCATGGGGACCTTGAGCTTTAGGGGGAGGGCCCGAGCCTTGATTTTCTTAGAGAGTGGCGACCTTTCTTCATAGTGAACTTGGTTATTTGGAGCTTGAAAGCATTCCTCCAGCTGTATCATTTTTTGGAATAATTCCTTAACTAACAGGTCTCGCACCCTAGATTGTTAGCTAGGAGATTGCGGGACTCTATGGTCCTCATGGTCGTGAGAGCTATAACCTGGAGTTTGCTCTTGCGAGTAGCGAGCTGGAAAATTTTCCTGATTGGCGTTATCTGAACGTCTAACTTGCTGCCACTAGTGAACATTCACTGGCACAGTAGCTTCAACCTACTTCTACACACCTTGTGCTAGCATCGTGACTACTTTAGTTAGTTCTCTAATCATATTTTTCAGCCTTTCTTGACTCTGAAGCTAAGCCTACACTTCATCCTCACCATTAGTAACAGTAGCGGGTCGAAAAGAGTTGGTTGAGGGTAAGTCAGTAGCAGCACCAATGACGGGAGCAATAGAGGAGTCTGTTGTAGACATATGACCTTTTGGAGCATTAAGCAACGTGTTTGAAGCTGTGGTGGCTCTTCTCTTGGCCATTACAACAAAAAATAAACTAGAGAACAGATGAGATCCCCACAGATGGTGTCAAAATGTTAACGGTGGATTTTGGTTTTAGGCCAAACTCCAGTCAACAGAGAATTCTTTTTGGATCTCAAGCTATAATCTAGTGGCAAATACAATAAATGAATACACAAGATGAGAAGAAGAGGAAGAGCAACAAGGAACACAAAGCTTTTAACATGGTTCAGCCAAATATGAACAGCATCAGACCCTACATCCACGGTAATGTATTGATCTAAAAATATTTTTATAGAGTTTTAGTATGATTTTTCTCTGTCATCCCCAACGTTTATCTTTTTCCTTCTATTTATAGAGGAGAATAGGTTATAATTATAATTTTACATATAGTAAATCTATTACATCAAACATTTAATGTATTAAAAAGAATGAACTCACTAAAATCTTGCAAATCGATTTCTACAGATTGCCTCTTGTAAGTGGGCCCCATGTATCTGCTGAGCATGACATGTGCTTGTTCCTTGCTAAACAAGCTCCCAAGTTGATGGTCACACATTGTGAGCCAAATCCTTCGACCTAGGAAAGCTATTGCCTTCTGAGGTAGTGAGGCTGAGTTCGTTCTTGTTAGAGCAAGCATGTGTAGAGAAAGTCGCTAGTGGCACGAGCTGGAACTTAGCGCTCTGAGTGTCCTAGCGAATTGAGGTTCTGCAACACTTGGGCCATTTGCTAGCCTATTAAGGAAGCTCCGGATTTCACCGATAACAACCTTTTAACAAAATGTTTGAGAAATATATATATTCCTATCGTAACATTAAGATTTTAGTACTACTATATATTGTATTTTGACAAATCAACTATTTTAACATTATGGTTGAATAAGTCCTAGAATTAAAGAAGTGATTTTCTAATTTATCAAAAAATAATAGACAATAATAGTAATAGATCATTTGGTTGACAAAAATTACATGTGAAGTAATAGATAAGCATGTTATTTGGTTGATTACTAATAAGCAAAATGAAGAAAGTAAGATTTTCTAGAAAGTTCTACTTCTTACAAAATAGAGGAAGTTGCTTATCTATCTTTCCTTTAGGTAAGAAAAATTTGTTGCAAGAACTTTTAATTCTTATGGTCAAACAATTAATTTTGAGCATGTTTGAAAAATTCATAAGGAAATTTATCTTATGATAAGTTCAATTTTTTGTGGGAACTTACTTCCTATTAAGGGTGTCAAATGAATGGTTTGGATGAATTTGGATTATGTTACTAATAGATTGATTGACAATGATCCATTTATTCATTTATGACTAGATTAAACTTTTGTATATATCATGAAATGACCATAACCTATACATATAAGATTAGATTCAATCCATTCATTTATCCAATTAACAATTATTATTTTTATATTATTTTATTCTATTATTTTTATTGTTATTATTTTTCTTATTGTTATAACTATATTTTATTGTCATAATCAAAAAATAATTTTTACTATTAAAATTTTAAATTATATTTTGTTATAGACATTTTCCAGTTCTGTGAGATGGGCTGGCAAAGGCTCAATAGCAAACTAAATCCAAGAGAGAAAAGAGCTGAGATCACTAAGCCATGATTTGTGCGAGCAACAGAATGATGCAGAGTCCCAGCTCGCTAAGAGACGAATCTCGGCTCATATAACTAGAAGCTCGCTATGCACGAGCTCGTATTGCCAAAGGTAGGCTCACAAAGATCGTCCTCGCTGACTGAAGGCCAGCCCGTGATCAAGAGTCCCAGCTCATGAATATCGCACCTTGCCAAGCAGCAACCCTCTCAAACTTAGTGCACAGGACCAGCCTGCAAGAAACAGCACCACCCGCCCGCCCGTAGAAAGCAAGATTTGGAAATTAGCCACCAGTTTGCAGAAACCATTTTACAATAGTCTAGGTTGTCTTATACATTTATTTTAATGTAACAGAAATACAAACTGTATAATTACAATTGTAACCTCCCCATCCTCTATAAATAAGAGGAGGGAGATCATCGAAAAAGAAAAAAGCTAAAACAGTCATACTAAAACTTTGTAGAAATTTCTTCAAATCAATACATTTATAGGGACTAATGCTGTTTAATTTTGATCGAACCATGTTAAAAGCCCTTTGTGTATTTGCTGCTTTGCCTCAGCCTTTCCCCTTCATCTTTGCTTGCTCAATCGCAAATAGTTTGAGTCTTGGAAAAACCTCTTAAGTTGGCTGGATTCTGACAGAACTGAAATCCATCATCAACATTTTGGCACCATCTATGGGGACTTGTCTACTTTCTGCTTAATCTCTTATATTCTAGTTGAACTTTTGTGTGGCTGCAATGGCAAGAGGAAGAGCCACCAGGGCTTCGAATGTATTGGTTAACCCCTCATAAGGTTATATGTCTACAACAGATTCTGTCACTACTCTTGTCATAGGTGTTGCCACTAGCCTACCTCTAACTAGCTCTTTTTAACCTATTGCTATTGCCAATAGCCTCGATGGAGCACAAACCTAGCTTTCACATCAAGAAAGATTAGAAAATATGATAGGAGAACTGACTAAAGTAGTCACTGCGCTAGCACAAGCATAAGCTCAGGGTTTGCAAAGGCAGAATGAAGCTGTTACACCTAGGAATGTTCCCCAGCAATAGCAAGCTAGATGTTCGAACAAAGCTAATTAGTCTTCAGGTCATTGCTCACGACAATAGACTCTGGGTCACTGTTCTCACAACCAAGAGAGTCAAAGGGATCAGCAATCTTTTGACCAGTGATCTAGGGTATGGGACCTATGCTGGAAAAATTGTATCAAAAAATGAACCAGTTGGAGGAATGTCTCTGAGCTCTGAATGATTGAGCTCACTATGAGGATAGGTCATCATTTTCCATAGAGATCGAGACTCAGCCCCTCCCTCTCAAGCTCAAAGTCCCCATAATTCCTCTGTACAATAGGGACCTTGATCCTTGTGACTATTTGGATGCATTCAACATTCAAATAGATTTACAAATAGTTGATCCTCTAGTCAAATGCCAAGTTTTCCTAGCTACATTAGGAGGTGTATCTCGAGCCTGGTTCAAAAGCTTTCCAACTCGCTCAATATGCAGCTAGGAAGAGTGTCAGTAGAAGTTCATCAGCTAGTACCGAACGTTGACGAGGCAACTCATACCCCCTATCACCTCACGATAATCTTCTAGCATAAGTATAAGTTGCTGAAGGATTACATTACCAGGTTTAGACTCAAAGCCAACTCGGTAGAGAATCCATGTGAAGAAACCATTTTGGCAACAATTTCCATGAGACTCCACAAAGATAAAAAGTTGTACAAAAATCTATACAAATCCCCGATGAAAGATTTTTATGAACGAGCTGCCAAGCAGATTAAGTGGGAAGAAACATTTAGCTCGGGAAGGCCTAATCGAAAGGATGAGAAGGATAGTTCCACCCATAATAAGAAGAGAGGCAATGTGGATTAAGGTGACCACTTTGCCAAGCAGACTACAAAGAAGTCCAATAAGCCCAAGTGCGAGTGACCTTAGCATCCAGGTCATTATGAGCACTACAACATCTTATCAGAATCCTAGGATAAGATATACATGTTAGTGCAGATGGGTGCCCTAGACTAATTTGATTAAGTGCTATGACATTCACCACTAAACATTCTGTGGATTAGATATTAAAGGATGAATATTCATCTTAGAATGCATATGGCATGCATAAATAAGATGAAGCC
>JANHAO010018076.1:0-13766 GCA_026873985.1 Saraca asoca
TTTGGTAATTGGAACGAGATCTCTGTGGGATTCGACCCATATTCGCTAGTACTAGCTACGGCTATACCGTGCGCTTGCGGAATAACATACATCATATACATTGATCCATAATATTCTCTTCAAAACCAAAAGAGGAGATCACATTGTGGAATTTAAATATCATCGATGGGAAGCTTGTTTCAATCTATAAATAGATTTCTTAAGCTTGCATACCAAATGCTCGCCTTGCCTAGAGGAGAATCCTTCTGGTTATTTCATGTATACATCTTCCTCTAGTTCCCTATTAAGGAAAGCTATTTTCACATCCATTTGATGCACCTCTAAATTGAAGTGTGCAACTAAAGCCAGAATAATGCAAAAAGATTCTTTCACAGATACAGGAGAAAAGGTCTCCTTGTAGTTGGTTCTTTCTTTTTGAGTAAATCCTTTAGCAACGAGTCTTGCTTTATATCTCTCAATGTTGCCCAATGGGTCTTTCTTTGTCTTAAAAACCCATTTACATCCAATGGCCTTAGCCCTATTAGGTAACTCAACAAGATCCTAAACTCCATTATATGCCATAGAATTCATCTTATCCTTCATTGCATCAAACCATAAATTAGATTCTTTGTAGTTCATGGCTTGTGAAAACATTGTAGGATCATTCTTAGCTCCAAAATCATTGTCCAATTCTTGCATATACACGATATAGTCTTCTAAAATCACTGATCTCCTTTCTTTTGTAGATCTTCTTAATGTTGGTTCAGCATTTCCCTGTGGGTCATGTTGCCTAATTGATTATTCAACCATTTCAAGCACTTAATGAACAACTTGATTTGTAAGATTATCAGCAATATGTTATGGATCTTCAATGATTAGTTATACAACAACTATTTGAACTTAAAGAATGTCTTGAATAATAACCAATCTCTCTCTTAATGTGAAAGGTTACTCTCTTTCAAAAACTATGTTCTGAAATTGATTACTCCCACTAACTAACTCATTCTTAAGAAACTTAGCATTCCTTGATTCCACAAACCTAGTACTATATGATGGACAGTAAAATCTATAACCTTTGGATCTTTCGGCATATCCAACGAAATACCCACTAATAATCCTTAGGTCTAGTTTCTTTTCTTATGGGTTATAAACTCTTACTTTAGATAGGCATCCCCAAATGTGCATATGTCACAAACTCAATTTCCAACCTTTAAATAACTCAAATGGTGTCTTTAGAACAGCCTTGGTTGGAACCCTATTCAATATATACACTGCCATTTTAAGAGCTTCAATCCACAAGGATTTAGGTAGCTTAGAGCTACTTAACATACTATGCACCATGTGTAATAATATTTGATTTCTTCTTTCTACAACGTCATTTTGGTCCGAAGAACCAGCCATGGTGTATTGGGCAACGATCCCATGCTCTTGAAGAAACTTAGCAAATAGACCAGGTGCTTGTCCATTTTCAATGTATCTACCATAGTATTCTCCACCTCTATCTATTTTAATTATCTTAATTTGCTTACCGCATTGCTTCTTTACTTTTGCCTTAAAAGCCTTAAGTGAATCTAAGACTTCACTCTTATTATGAAGCATATAGAGATATATATATCAAGAATAGTCATCTATAAAGGTGATAAATTACTTTGGACCATAAGCATCCATGTCAAGACAACATATATCTAAATGTATGATTTCTGTTGATGGTGAAATTTGGTTATGCCAAATTTCTATCAACGGGTGTGTAGTTTTTGAATCCCAAGCTATTTTTTGGTTTAAAAAATGTGTAGTTGAGAAGATGAAGGGGATGGTGAAGAAGAAGAAGGATGAAGGAATGCACAAATTTTAACGTGGTTTGGCTAAATCTGGGTGGCACCGGACCTTACGTCCATGGCGGAGCTTTTATTAATATAAAAAGTATATTTTTATAGAGTTTTTTTGCTATGGTTTTTCCGAGGCCTCCTCCCTCTTCTAATAATGAGTTCCTATTTATAGAGGAAGGAAGGGCTACATTTAATGATTACAAGCTACAGTTCTGTTACATCAAGAAATAAATGTAAAAGACAGTAAAACTCCTACAATCCAACTATTACAGGCTGCTTTCTACGGGGTGGGCCCCTCTTGTCAGCTGCAAACTAGCATAAGTCTGTCTAGCACTCAACTTTCCCAAGCCTATGTCTGAGCGAGGTGTTTGCCTTCCCAAATAGAGATTCTCAGCTTGGGAGGTCATTGTTAGAGCTCGTTCAGCAAGCTCAAGATTGTTACGAGCTCGAATGGTATGGTCATTCAGTGAGGTGAGCTTCTCATGTTTTCACTATATTACGTTTTAGTGATATGTGAGGTGATTTCTGCTGAACATCTTTAGTGAGCTGGACAATTTTTGGCATTTGCTGGGCCCTTGTTGGCTTGTTCCTTAAAGTCAATTTTTACCCATAACATAAGCCCCCCAACTCTCAGTTTGCTTTGTGGACTGGGAGTTGCGATGTTTCTGAGGCTTTGTCTATTTTCTTGGTCAAAGTCTTTGCCTATCTAAATTGTCATTTTAGGTTTCCTTTCTATCTTTTCATTCTGCTCCAGACCATGCTTTCTTCTATTTATAGTTTTCAACCGTTGGTGTGGCACTACTGCTTGTTTTGGGTCGTCAGGTTGAGATCAGCCAGATATCTTTTAGATTTTTTAGTGGACCAAGCTGGTCTTTTTATACCCTAAGGGTCTTCTTTCTTTTTCTTAAAAGAGTTTAATGGAGGAGTCTATTGAACCCCTCTGCATTTTTGGTAACTTGGCTTCCAGTGAAGTTGTTAGAGGCATGGATAGCCTGTTGTAGAATGCTTGGAGGCATGGATAGCCTATTGCATGTGGCTTCCCCGTAGGATTCATCTTGTGGGCTCCTAGGGAGTCTTGTGTAGATCTTGGATTACTTCCCCTAAGTCTTTGCATAGAATCCAGCATCGCCAGTCAATCTCTGGGTGCCTTTTTGAATTGCATGGGGTTTGGTCTAGTAGGAACCACCGACTAGGGATGGGAAGACTATAGGAGTGGAATTGCTAATCTTCCTACTGGTAGGAGTTTGTCTCCTAGTGGCTGGCTCTTCATTTTCTTGCCGGAATGGTAGTATCGGGCCCTTTGCCCTTTGGCTTTGAAGCTTTTGAATCTTTTGATGTAATTTTACCTTGTAGAGTGAGGCCTTTTTTAATGTATGAGCTTTTCTACATAGCTCTTGAAAGTTGTATTGGATGCTTCATGCACTGCTGTTTGAACATTTCTAATGATTAATGAAATATTTTTCTGACCAATTGATCGTGCTCCCAATTCTTTACTATCCTTGTCATTTGACTGTCCTTGGTTCTTGATGGGCAATAGTCAGGTCGCATGCAAGCTACGCCTGATAGGAGATCACATGTGAGCTGTGATTTTTTAACTGCATGCTAACTGCGGATACTTGGTTACATGAGAGCTACAACAAGTTTATTTCAACATCCTTTCGTTGTGGCGAGCTTATAGCCAGTCATCGGATTTGAGTGTGTTGTCAAGGTAGGCATAGTGCCATTTTTACCCTTGGTTATGTTTTTGTTGCAAGGCAAGCTCTGGGGCCGTCTGACCCTTAGTTTTATTTTTATAAGGTAGGCTCTTAGGCCGTCTCACCCTCAGTTTTGTTTTTGTCGTTGCGAGGTAGGCTTCTAGGCCGTTTCACCCTCAGACGAGTGTTTGCGTTGTAAGGTAAGTTCCTAGGCCGTCTCACCCTCGGATGAGTGTTTGCATTGCGAGGTAGGCTCCTAGGCCGTCTCACCCTCAATTTTGTTTTCATTGTCGTAAGGTAGGCTCTTTGGCCATTTCACCCTTAGACAAGTTTTTTTGTGCTGCGAGGTAGGCTCCTAGGCCGTCTCACCCTCAATTTTATTTTCATTGTCATAAGGTAGGCTTTTTGGCCATTTCACCCTCAAACAAGTTTTTTTGTGTTGTGAGGTAGGCTCTTAGGCCGTCTCACCTTTGATTTTGTTTTCATTGTCATGAGGTAGGCTCTTTGGCCATTTCACCCTTAGACAAGTTTTTTTGTGCTACGAGGTAGGCTCCTAGGCCGTCTTACCCTCAATTTTGTTTTCATTGTCATGAGGTAGGCTCTTTCGCCATTTCACCCTCAAACAAGTTTTTTTGCGTTGTGAGGTAGGCTCCTAGGCCGTCTCACCCTCGATTTTGTTTTCATTGTCATGAGGTAGGCTCTTTGGCCATCTCACCCTCAGACGAGTTTTTTTTGCGAGATAGGCTCTTAGGCCGTCCCACCCTCAGTTTTATTTTCATTGTCATTGCTAGCTAGGTAGCATTTCTAAGTTTTGGCCAATCGACTATGGATTCGATAAGTTTAATCATAAAGCAATTCTTTTCAAGCAGCGTTCCACTGGACAATTTATATAGATATTTCAAAATCGTGGTAAAGTTCATGAGAATGTTATAGGATTAGAATATGGTTTTTATGGAAAGCTCTAGCTTTCGACCTACGACTCGCTGAGCTTGCTATTTTGGCGCCCTTACCACATAATCCTGTAACTGGCCTCTTCTGATGAGGTCTTCTATGGCATCTCTTTGTGCCCAACATTCTGAGGTGGTGTGACTGACCTCATTGTGATAAGAACAAAATCTACTTTGATCTCTGGATTTGGTGGAAGCTTTCATTGGCCTGGACCTCCCAAAATCTTCATTGTGCCTTTCTGTGGTAAAGATTCTATCCTGTGTGTTTGACAAGATGCTGTAGCTTTCGAAGCAACCTCCAAATCACTGGGGCTTTGCTTTTTTCGTAAGCTGAGAAGTGGGGTTGTGACTGCAACTCTCGTCATTCCTCTTTTTGTTCGTAGTGGAACCGCCAGCGTCCACTTTTTGCTTGGGCTCCTCGATTCCAAAGTTTTCTTCCCATCTTATTTGTTTGGCAGCTCGCTCATAAAATTCAGTGAGATCTCGAGCTAGGGATTTGTAGAGGCTTTTATACAACTTTTTATCTTTAGGGAGTCTCACCGAAATTGCTGTTAGGATGCTTTCCTCTGACAGATTTTTTATAGAGTTAGCTTCGTGCCTGAATCTGGCTATATAGTCTTTCAGTGACTCGCTCTTACACTAAAAGATCATTACGAGATGATAGGGAGGCGTGAGCTGCCTCTTTAGTGCCCTATATTGGTCGATAAAGTTTCTTTGGCATTCTTTCCAACTATTGACACTACGAGTTAGGAGGCTTCTGAACCACACTCGGGGTATACCTCCTAATGTAATCGGGAAAACATGGCATTTGACCAAGGGGTCAGTTGTTTGAAGGTCCATTTGGCTATTAAACGTATCCAAATGGTCATTCGGGTCGCTGTTCCCATCATACAGTGGGATCACGGGCACTTTGAGTTTCTATGGGAGGGGCTACGTTTCAATCTCTATAGAAAATGGTGAGCTTTTCTCGTAATGAGGTTGGTTACTTTGAGGCCATGGGCGCTTTTCTAGCCATTTAAGCCTTTGGAGGACTTTCTCCATTATTAGGTTCTATATTTTGGGCTAAAGGGTGGTGCTTTTTGCTCGTTGCGAGCCTCCTAGTTGCTAACTATCAAAATCTTCATGAGTTTCCTTCTGAGCTTCTCTATGGAGCTGCTGGAGTTGTACCATGATCTCTTCTTGTCTTTGAGTACACTGGGCTTGTGCCTGTGCCATTGCTTTAACAGTTTCAGCTAACTCTTTTACCATATTTTCAAGTGTCAGTTGGGACTGGCCGATTGTTTATGTCTCTTCAGTTCCAAGGACGACAACAAAATGCTGATGAGCCCCCACAATGGGAGCGTTTACTGGTTAAAAGACTAGAGTGGTTGAACTCCAAGTGGTTCTTCCTCTTACCATTGTTATGGTATAAATGAATGCTCCAGGAAAATAGATGCAGAAAATAAATGGGCCCTCCTTCTAATGCCAAAATGTTGATAGTGAAATTTGGTTTTCCCAAATTTCTGTCAATGGGTGTGTAGTTCTTGAATCTCAACTGTTTTCTGGTTTAAAAAATATGCATTTGAGAAGATGATGGGATGGTGAAGAAGAAGAAGGATGAAGGAATGCAAACTTTTAATGTGGTTTAGCTAAATCCAGGTGGCACTGGACCCTACATCCATGGTGGAGCTTTTATTAATATGAAAAAGGGATTTTTACAGAGTTTTTCTGCTATGGCTTTTTCGGGGCCTCCTCCCTCTTCTATCAATAAGTTCCTATTTATAGAGGAAGGAAGGGTTATATTTAATGATTACAAGCTATAGTTCTGTTACATTAAGAAATAAATGTAAAAGACAGTAAAACTTCTGCCATCTGGCTATTGCAGGCTGCTTTCTACGGGGTAGGCCCCTCTTGTCGACTGCAAACTAGCATAAGTCTGTCTAGCACTCGGCTTTCCTGAGCCCGTGTCTGAGCGAGGTGTTTGCCTTCCCCAAACAGTGATTCTCAGCTTAAGGGGTGGCTATTGGAGCTCATTCAGCGAGTTTGGGACTGTTGTGAGCTCAAATGGTATGGTCATTCGATGAGGCAAGCTTCTTGTGTTTTCGCTATATTACCTTTTAGCGATATGCGAGGTGATGTCTGCTAAACGTCTTTAGCGAGCTGGATAATTTTTGGTGTTTGCTGAGCCCTTGTTGGCTTGTTCCTTGAAGCCAATTTTTACCCATAACAATTTCTAAGATGCTAGTACTCCTCTTGGCACATTTCTTAGACTTTTTAGTCTATTTTCCCTTCATGCAGTCTACATAAGTTTTGAAATCAGAAAAAATCTAAAGTACTTAGTACTCCTTTATTCACTAATCTCTTAATCCTATCGATAGAGATGTGCCCTATTCTCCTATGCCACAAAATAAAGGAGTTTTCATTCATAATACATCACTTATTACCGATATGAGTATGTAAAACATTATTATGTTATAGATTAATAAAGAAAAGGCCATCAGACAATGTATCATTTCTAATAAGTTCAGATTTATAAACTAAACTGAAGGATGTATCTGAAAAATTATAGGAATAATCCAATGGTACAAGTCTTGAAACTAAAATCAAGTTTCTAGAAAAATTTGGAAAATAAAAGGTCTTCTCTAAAACCAAAACATAGCCACTATCAAGAACTAAGCTGCATGTTTTCCACTAGCTTCTTTAGGTTTCGCATACTCTACATGGTATTTAAAATATGGATTATAACTCTAGAATCAATCCACCATGTATTATGATTAACATCAACCATATTAGATTCATAACAGACAAATGAGATTAGTTTACCTTTCTTTTCAAGCCATTTCTTAAATTTGGCGTAATCCTTCTTCATGTGCCCCTTCTTTTTATAGAAGAAACACTTGGACTCCTTCTTGAAGCCATCTTAGGGTGGTATTTTTCCCTTCCCTTTCTTATTGGCCTGATTGTGATTTTGATTCTTTCCTTGGTTCTGGCTTTTATCCTGAGTAACCAACAATGCACTATCTCCTAGTTCCATAATTAGCCTATTTTCCTCTTGAACACACATGGTCATTAGTTCATTAATTGATCATTTATCTTTATATGTGTTATAAGAGATCTTAAAAGGTTCATACTACTATAGTAGAGTGTTCAAAATACAAAATACAGTGCACTAGGAAAGACTCAAACATTTCAACCTCAAGTGCCTTAAACTAAGCCACAATGTCCCTCATCTGCATGATGTGCTCTCACACACCCCTCATTGTATTAAGCCTCAAGGATGTAAACTTTATGATTAGGGTATTGGCAAGCGCTTTGTCTGAAGTAGCAAATTGCTCATCGATTGCCTTTAATAGATCCCTACATTGTTATGTTGTTCGATAGAACCATAAATACCAACAGAAATATTGGTCTTTATGAACATGATATTAAGGCAATTAGATTGCCCCACTATTCATAAGGAGCCTTATCAGCTTGAATACTGGTTGCAATAATAATGGATTCATCTTTCCTTATAGCATAATCAATGTCCATCCATCCTAAATGATGGAGAACTCATTCTTTCCAAACTTTATAGTTGTCACCCTTAAGTTCATAAATGTCACATTTCATATTAGAAAAATTCACAAGTTGCTTAGCTACATAATATAACATACATGCTTACAAACTAAATTTTTGAGACTAGAGAGATAAATCATGATTTACTAATGTAAATCATGCACAAAAATAATAAATCTAATGACATAAAACTTACCTAAGAGCTAAAGTCCTAATTCAATTAGATTTATTTAATCGTATGATAAACTATCAAATTATATTCTTTTCCTTAATTCCTGTGGGTAAATTAAAAAATATAATTTAATATTTTATCCTAATTAATTATGCTAATATAATAAAAATTTCTATGAGATAAAATTTACTATATTAAGTATAATTAATCATAATAAATGTTGTTAAATATATGTGATTCTAGATAAATCAATATATAATTTTTTACAACTAAAAGTATTGTGGCTAAACTCTAATTAATCAAAATTATACGAACCATTAGATATTTAAATAACTTAACATAAATTGTTCATACATAAAATTGTAAAAAAAAAAAAAGACAATTTGACAAATATGAACAAAATTACAAATTATATACTAAAATTAATTTAACGAAATTATGCATAACATATCCAAAATTATACATACAAAATAAATAATTAAAGCATATAATGTTCCTAAATTAATTTTCCTACGAGATTACAATATTCATAATAAAACAAAAATTTATAAATAATATGGCAAAAACAAATTTTTTTTATGAATTTTTTATAAAAATATCAAATTATAAAAGTATTCATAAAATTTATGAAAATTTTCCCAAAAATATCTAAAATAAAAATTCTACCACATGAGAAAATATAATATGTTCTCTAAATAGCTGAATTTGAAGCTAACCGATACTCCCTTAAACAAGTACACAACAAAATCAATGTTTCAAATTTAATAAAAAGAAAATGAAATTCATTAGCTCAAGGCAACCATAGTCTAATTGCCACGATTGGATCTCTTCCCAATTTTAATCTCATGATTTATTTAGAAACTTAAAAATACACTTACATACAAATTACTATAATTCCATTCTCTATATATCTGATGAACTAAAATCCAACTAAATTAAGACGAAACCACAAGATTGCAGCAAAAATGCAAAACCCAAAATCAAGATTCAAAATTTTTGAACATTAACGAATATTTTTGAAGATTTTTTTTTTTTAGAAAACTATTGCATCAAGGCAGAGGTACAAGATCTGCTCTAATACCACATGATAGCAAAACTTAATTGCTAATGATCATAAATTGCAATGGAAGCGGGATAGAACGAATTATTTCTAGCCATTGACATCAGAGATCGAAAAGCAAAATTGCTTCATGCATCACGTCTAGAATTGTTTGAGAGCTTTCAATGCTTCATTCTCTCTCCAAAATGATGGTGATTTTTTCTATATGAAGTCTTAAACAACATTGGAGACCCAAACCTTGTATTATATAATGATTCTCAGCCTATTACCAAGATATACGAATAATTTGATTATTAGGAGATAATGAACTTTATCTTAAAGCAATTGCAAATCTCTTAACTTAAGGATATAATATTGGCCATGTCTAGTAGAGATATATCTCACATTGTTTTGGAGATATTTCTCACATTATTTATTTTTAATTTATCTATTTTCTTTTGGTTAATTAACAGTCTATATTCTAATTAATTAAAAACCCTAATTTTCAATGTCTTTTTTAATATCATACTATTTATAATACTTTTTTTTTTCAAAAAGTCAAAGGTAGGAAAAAAATCAACATATCATTGCATAGTTGACATATGCCCATTAATTCAACATAAATAAATAAAAATAAGTTAGTAAACAAATATATATATGATGTCATAAAATATAATTAATTAAATTTAGGTAATTTTATTCTTATTTTTTATATCTTAATTGCATCAATATATTTTGGTTTGTGCCTTTTTATGCTATTTTATATTTATAAACTAAATCAATATCTAATTTTATCAAACACTTTTGATATAATTAACAAACTTATAAGATTTCAGCTAACAGCTATTAAAATAATTAATAGTTAGCTTATCAATTATTAATTAGTTTATTAGCTATTTGCGTCAAATGAAATTCTAGAAATTTGATGGATGGTTATTCATGTGGTGGCACAAGGAGGTGGTTACAAATTTTTTTTCTCTAAATGAAAAAGACGATTTAGTTTCTATTAATTAAATATTTTGTTTTATAACTTTTAGGTTTTATGGATTAAATTAAAATTATAAGATAACTTGTTAACGAAAGTAAATTTGTATACATGTCATAATTTTGTTAATAATAAATGTTTAGTATCAGATACTTTAAAAATCACCCTTAGTACCATAGAAATCTCCGTAGAGATGTCAAGACTCATATCATCATCTGTGGAATCAAATTGACTTTATTTTTATAAAAGAATCTTTTATTTGTTTTATAAAATAAAATTTTATATAAATGGATAAACAAGTATTCATGAATTGACCTAACATGACTCTTATCTACAAAGTTAATAAAGAATAATGCTACTTATATTTTCTTGTATTCACTCTTTCTTCACTCTCCTTTCCATATCAAGAAAGAAAATATTTTTTATTTGTAAAAAAGAAAGGGTTGAGTTACAAATATTTTCTAATATGGAAAATGAGTGAGAGGTAGTGAATACAAGAAAATGCAAATGCAAGTAATATTACTCATCAATGAATGACCTGACCCAATTATTTAGAAAAATACTCCAATGAGTACATAGAAAAAAGGATAGATATAAATGGTTAAAAGGATATGCATTAAGATTACTAACCCTAACTATCCTTCTTGTGGCAGTTAAAAATTACTCATCAAAGATTATGTGTCTGTTCACGTGACCATCTAGTTAATGTTTCTTATTTATGAGAAGTGTAATATTTTTGTGCATATTTTAAAAAAGTAAAAAATATATATCATAATTTTGATAGATAAATGTCACTCTTTCCTACAGTATAATTATTACAAATATTTATAGAATTCTTCATATAAAGTTGCATCTTTCATGCGTTAGGCTATGCTAAATTAAAGTAAATATAATAAAAAACATGTCACGTCATTGACTTTAAATTGGCATGTGCACAGTGTAGTTATTGCCTTTGCATCTAAAAAAAAAAAAAAAAAGCCTTACAAGCACTTAGAGCACACGTCTCATTTTGTAAGAGAAGAGATGGAAATCTTAAAAAATACAGTGATATTTTTCATTGCAACGCTTGCGATATGCTAACATTATTCAATGGATGTTGTAAAGGCTGTAGAGTAAGAGATTGCAGCAGAAACAAGTAAGCAAAGTGCAGAAATTGGTCATAAAACCAATAATATTTAGAGAATTCTGACTAATTTTAAAATTTCAAAATTTCATTTTCCAAATCCATCTGGCCTAAAATCTTTGGCCAATGTTGTAAAGAAGAATGCTCTCATTCTTGAGTATTCTTCGTGTTTTAATGAATATAAAGCGCTCTCTATTTAAGTGAATGTTACCCATTTAAGAGTAAAATGGATTTTGTAATAAAGATCCTAGAATAATAATTTTATTTATCATTTCTAGCTTCTTATTTGCCCTTTGATTCTTTAAATTCTTGTTTTTCTCTTATTGTGTTTGTTTATATATATATATATATATATATATTTTGGATTTGAGCATATTTTGTTAATTAGGGTGAATGAATGAAATATGAATGAGTTTTGAAAATTTTCACTTACTAAACAATTGACATTTTTCTTACCGTGTACTTGTAATTACTAAATATAATTTGCTTTATTCATTTCGTAACTGAGTAATATTATACACATACCCAATTTTTGGACTGCCCTCACATAGTTATTTTTACAATTAGGTAATTTTGTAGATCTAAATTCAATGACAAAAACCAAATATATAAAAAGGGTAATTTTATGAGGAGCTTCTTAGGAGGTTGAGTGTTTTCACTACTGGATTACTTTTTTTTAAAAAAAAAAATCTTAAAGCAAATGAGTCAAATAAAAAAATAAATCTTAATGTAAAAAAGACAATTCATGATGAAAATACTCAACCTCTTAAAAGATCAAGCTCTCCATAAAATTACATATGAAACAATTATGTTTGAAATGTTTGTGTAAAGAGCATTTTCTTTAGTAGTTTATATAGAAATAAGGTGTTTTTACTAAAAGAATCAAGTAATTTACATAAGATATTTGGTTTAAATCTTTGTGGCTACCATTATACCAAAGAAGTAAGGTGTTTTGGTATAAAGAATTTGCTAGGAAATTAATAGCACAGGATAGGCAATGTAGATATTGAACTAGCTTGGCATAGAGGTGTGAGGATTTTGTTGACCTAAGGAGATATTGCCTCTACTCTTGATGAGCATGCCGATAGGTTTCTAGCAATTCTCCCAAAAGATTTAACCAACCACATAAAATCTTAAGTCGGCAAATAATAGGATTTTTCTCAATTGGATTCTATGTAGGCTTGTATGTATGGTAAATAAAAGAGAAGAACAAAAGATAATAGTAATTTTGGTGCAAAGAGCTTATGGAATTTTGTTATTTTTTTCTTTTTTGGATGATTATCACTTGTAATCTCTTGATAAATATAGAAGATGAAGAGGTTTGTATCAAGGGTCACAACTTTTCATAACTCCTTTCATGAAAAGATGAACAATAATCAAGAATGTTACCTTTTTGGTTTGCATGTGAACGCACGCACGCGCGCTTGTGTGTTATAACAAGAGTTGTAGCCTTTTAAATTTAAATTCCTCTTTCAATCTGAAAATATCACTATCTATTCCAACAAAATTTATTACAAAATTAGGGTTTATCAAAAAGAAAAGGAAATGAATGACAATTTTCTGTTCTAGCTGATAAAATAAGAGGAAAGGAAATAAATGACATTTGATCTACTTATATTAAGTTATTACACTATTCGTGATACTTTTGTTCATTTTCCTCCATTAATTTTGCTTTCTTTTAATTTAAACAAATTATTAGTGAATAATATTAAGACTAATAATTTAGATATAACGATATGATAAAATAGATACATCATAATAATTGTGCCTTAATACCAGACCCAAATCCACTTCCCTATTATACTGGACAAAGTAAGGAAGAGGAAGGGTGTGTGTTATGAGGTAACCAGTTTTTACGATTAGTATCCAAACAACGTAACTCCACTGACAATCTTAAGCAAATTCCAATCTACAACAATAAAATTAGAAGGAAAATGACAAAGTAAATGTAGCAATTGCAAAGGAGCAAAGATGGTGGATTCTACACTATATGAGACCATATCAGACAATTTGACCGGTGCATTCAGGACATCTATTATAGTTGGCCATTGTGCAAACATTGTTAGGATATTGAGAGAACTTATATTTAGCATAACAAGAGAGAGAAAGAGTATAGTGGTATTTTTTACAACTGTGTTTTGCACACATTTCTCACCATTTTTTTCTCACTTCACTTCTAGCATGGCTCTAATTTAGAGGAAAGGGATGGTTTTGTATTACCTGAACTACGCCAAACTTGTTAGTGGGGATAACTGTTAGTTTGGGTGGGTGCCCTAGGCCAATTTGATTGAGCCCTACTGCATCCAGAACTATACATTCTGTGTATTTGGATATAAAGGTTGTACATTCATCTTATATTGCATTTATCGTGTATTTCATACGTAAGATGAAGCCCATGGTGAGAAGTTATCTCATTCAGTCAATTCCATAAGGGGTTATGGGATGGTAAGTGTGACTGTTAATGATG